>JAUYWH010000008.1:904323-924395 GCA_034779795.1 Ctenopoma multispine
ACACACACACACACACACACAGGTCCACACACACAGGTCCACACACACACACACACACAGGTCTACACACACAGGTCCACACACACACACACACACACACAGGTCCACACACACACACACAGGTCCACACACACACACAGGTCCACACTGAAGCCACAAGAACCTGAAAATCTAAACTAATTATTCTAATAATCCCCATTTGAGTCATTTGTTAGGGAAAACTACCAAAATTCTTGAGGTTTTATCTGCTAAAAAGGAGAAAGAAATCTATTCTTTACTGAACAGTTGAACAGGACTGAACAGTTATCTGAACAACTGAAGACAGTTGTGGACTGAGGGAAAACATCAGAACAAAACTCTGCAGAACATTTGAGTTGAAACCAGTGAATTTTGATGTTTTTTCTTATAAATAACAAGTTACACAATAAACCACGAATCGAAGAAGTTGCTAGTTGACAATTGTCGGACACCTGAACACGTCACCAGGATCCAGGGAAACTTAAACAGCTATTTTCTGGCATTTGTGGATAATGAAAACAGTTGTTAGCTGCAGACCTAATACAGTAAATAGATGGAGGCCATGAGTGTCAGACACAGAGATGGATGACTGCTGCAGAGGGATTTCAATGGACGTCCTGAAACAGGATCTAAGCAAGAGCACTAAAACTGTGTGTGTCTCATAGTGCAGGTCAAGGTGGACAGAGAAGCTCTGCACCGTCAGCAATAAGCTGCAGGGTGAAACACATTGAAGGAGAAACAGAGAATAGAAGGTGAGAGTGATGAATGAAGGCAGGAAACTATAAACAAGACCGTTAACAACAGAAATTACTGACGGAGCTGCTGACGTCACACAGCCAACGCTGTAAATCACAATAACAATAATGATGATGATGAACTAGAATCACCACACTGTGGTTCTCTGTCCACCAACCAGTGATGTTGTAGTTTACACGTCTGTACAGACTCAGGTTCTAATAGGTTTAAGCAGATGTAATGAAATTCCTTCCAGAGGTTTCTGAGATACAGCACTGACCTTTGACCTCTGACCACCAAAATCTCAACAGTTCATCCTTAACCACATGTGACGATTTGTGCCAGATTTGAAAAAGATTCCCTCAAAGCATTGCTGAGACATCACATTCACAACAAGAACTGGGCAAATTAAGTCATTGTGACCTTTGGGTCCAACTTGATATTTGTGCCAAACGTGAAGGAATTCCCTCCAAGTTCCTTAGTGATCACATTCCCATATGGTTCAGTTCTAATCCGTATAAACACACGAGGTAACATCTATGTAACATGGATCCCAGCCTGGTGCGAAGTCCTGCAGCAGAGATTAGAAGCTGTACGTGAGGATTCCTGGCAGAGCAGGAAAAATATTCTCCCACAGATGGTGACTGAGGAGGGAGGCCGACCACAAGCCAACACGACCGGAGGCTACTGACAGACCGGACGTTCAGATTCCTACATCATCAACAGCACACAGGCCTGAGGTCAGAGGTCACAGCAACACAACAACACTTTCTCAATTCCTTTATTCCATTATTATCACATGAGCTTTTCACTCACGTATCCAGGAACCAGTGCGAAGAGAAAAAGACCTCTCACTTCTAACGATGTGATAAAAACACACCCAACCAAAACATTCATGATGTGAAATACTTCAAATGTTTAAGAGCGTGTTGTCATCCTGAGCACTCTGAGTCGTCCCATGTTTGTCCAGATGGACAAAAAGTCATGCATGTTTCCAGACAAGAGACAGTGAATGCAGCACGAGAGGAATATCGAGGAGCAGCACAGTTAGCCAGCCATTAGCTACTAGCAGTCATTTTATGACTGTTTAATGCTAATGATGAGGAGTTTCCAAAAAAACTAATGACTTACACTCTCTACAGCCCTGAACGCCTCAACAGACCACAAACTGAAACCCTACTTAAGCCACTCCTCCTTTTTCATCTGTAGTCTGCACACAGAGTCATCAGAAACGATCCAGTCATGTCCATTAATCTGTGAAAGATCCACTGACTAACAAACTGTCCACAACAAACGTCGGTGGGATTCTTAGATGAGGCAGCTCCTGATCTGCAACGAAACAGTTGACATGAGAAAAACTAAACTTCAAACTGTGTTTGGTGGTTTAGGGACTCAGTGTTGTCTTATGGAGGACAACTAGACGTTTACTTTTCTGCTGCTGCCGTCCCGTTAACCCGACGGCGTTCGGTTCGGACCCTGCAGCCGCGTCAGAAGGTCTGACTTAGTTACGACTGACTGGTTTTTCAGACATGACACCGACGTGTTACTGAGATACATGTCTGAAAGGAGCGGGGGTTCCACGTTCCCCTTTCTTAAAACTGCAGTTTTCCTCAGGGACTCTGGTGAGGCTCTAACCTCTGCAGTGACAAGTTCTGTACAAGAGGCTACATGCCCTGACAGTGTTATCTCAGGTACCCTGCTACCTGCCAACACAAACATGTTTCTACGCTTCTTAGCCCTCACTAAGTGTCTGACGTTCTGCTCTGTGAACAAACTGCAAAGAAAAATCTCTTCTTGAATGAGTCATGTGACTTGTTGTAGGTGAGTATCTGAATGTCCAAACTGATCTGGTGAGTCTCTTCATCTGCTGAAGCTCTGTGAGCCTCGGAGCTGCAGAGATTATATTTAGCAGCAGAGTAATGTAGGACTGCATGTGGAAAGATCCCTGCAGCAACATGTCAATGCCCCAAATCCACCAACCACAACAAGCACAGTCCGAGGATTCTAACCACTCATATCTAATATCTGACATCGAGCGTCTGCAACGTCAAGATCAGCTTTTGAACTGAGTGAGTGAGCAGCGCGCTGCCAGCGATGTGTTCAATGCTGTGAGGGAGGCGGCCGCTGATAAAAGGCCTCCGGAGGAAACATGGAGTTCATCAGACGCACTGATGCGTTGATGAAGAACACAATGCGTGTGTGTTTTAAACATACACAGTTGTTCCGAACAGGTTTCTCCAGCAGCAGTTCCAGAACCTTTCTGAATAAAATGTGGATCTGCAACATGTGGGGTCAGATTTCTCTCATCTCTCAATTTTCTCACGCCCGGACTGGTGCATGTGTCGCGTTCAGGTGACAAAATCATAAACGTAACAGAGCGTGAAGTGGACCTGGCACAGCTCCGAGAGTCCGTGTTCATGATCTTCTATCCACGTTTGGGACATTACGGCTGGGACGGGTTAGCAGAGCATCAGCTTTGGTCGTGTGTGTGTGTGTGTGTACACAGAAGGTGTTAGGGTCCAATAAAAGTCTGGACCCCCGCGTTAGATTTTATTGTAATGCTCCTCTAACAGAAGATCATATCACGTGACTCTCAAGTTTAAAATGAGCAAATACTTGTTAGAATCCGTCTTTAGGTTCGTTTAAGCTCCTGCGTGTTTTGTAACGATGGTCCACCATCAAATGACTTTAGACTTAACTCGAACTTTGATCTGAACCTTTGCTCACAGTCTGTTCATGTCAAGTGGATTTAAGGTCCGGAGACTGGAAAATACCAGACAGCCTGTGGACCTGCAGGGAGCCCCCCCTCAGAGTCCGCAGGAATCCTCTGAATGTGACGGAGATGGAGATGAAGATGAAGATGAAGCAGGGAGCTGCAGTGCAACAAACAGGCCCGAGCAGCTGCTGGAGACTCAAACCTCCCACCTCCTCCACACCAGCGGCTTCCATTGTCGGACACCGTGTCGCCAGCTTTACGCACATTTCATTTCCAAACACACTGACGAGTTTGAACCGGGTCAGAGCTGTGAAAAGGTCCGTGTGTCGTGTCTTCCGCGCCTGGTCACCGTGTGACAGACGATGGTCGCTGCCCGCTGCCAAGCGACGTAGTCCCGGTGTCAGAAAGTCACAGAGTCCCATTTTCGGACGCAGACTCCTGACACCCGGGACCTGCTGACATTTGGTACCGGGCCCAGTTTGTGCATTTACCGACGTGGAGGAGACTTAGACGCGGTACCAACCAACAGAAAGAGTTAATTATCCTCGTCCGACGCTTTAAATAAGCAGCGGACAGACGCAGCATCCATTTAAAACGCACACATGTGCGGGTCGGTGACTGGCTGACGTGAAAACACGGTGACACGAGCCTTTAACACGAGCGACATTTTAACACATGTTCAAATGTTTTTGACATTTTAACACATGTTCAAATGTTTCACACAGAAAACGAAACTAGCGCTTCGGATGGAGGCGTGTCCGATAATGGGCTCACCGACGTTCCCGTTAAACGGCATAGCTTTGGCTAGCCCTCTATGTTAGCTGCTAAGCAGGCGGCTGCTTTCAAATTCTCCGTCCGTTTCTCCGGTGTTTAAACTCGGTGAACGTGTAATGATCAGTGTCGTACCTGGTTGTGTCTGCTGGTTTTTCCCACAGATAACTGGGAGGATCATGTTTAGGTCATTCTCTCACATGTAACGTCCATGTTTGCTGCGACGAGCCGCAGCGAGGTGTCAAGTTACTGAACATCCGCACCGACAGCTTCCGGCCTGCGCGTTCAAAATAAAAGCCTCGTTACGAAGCTGCGTGATAAAGTATTATCATTGGGAGGGGTGAGAAAAGTGCAAAGACCTTATAGTAAATCCTTAAAATACCCCACTACGAGCATTACTTTAAATCATTTACTCAAGTTAAAATACTAAGTACATGCACTAAAGTGTCCTTTAAGTACCAAAATCTAGTGCAGATTTTTTCCACGTGTTTTGTATCCAAGATGTTAAGTGAAACTACAAAACTATCAGCTCAAAATATACTTAAATTATTATTATGTAGAATCTAATCTATTAAATAAGTGATAATGGTAATGTTGTTGTGCAGCTTGTGATTTCCACAACATGCATCAATAAAGTTTTTTATAATTCAGGCTCTGAAAAGTAACCAGCAAGTAGCAGTAAACAAATGTAAACAAAGTATATTAATATACTAAATTATTTATGTTCTGTGAGTAAAAGTACAATATCTGCATCAATATTGTTGTTAAGTAAAAGTATGAAGTTAGATAAAATTGAATTACTCAGGTACAGTGTACTTATTTACAGTCCTGAAGTAAAAGTACTTAGTTACTTTACACCACTGTATTTGGGTTCAGTTGAACACAACACAGACATTTTGAGACAACACCTTGGTGTGTGTTAGTTTCTTTGTCTCTAAAATGAGAAAAAATAGCAAATAAAACTGATATAAAATTATAAAATAATCAGCAAATTAATGAATCATTAAAATAATTATTAATTTAAGACGCAGGTTCAACTACAACATATTTGAGTTTGTTTTCAACTGTAAAGGTGCAAAAATCCTTTTAGAGACGACAGACCTTTTATTCTGAAGGTCCAGCAACATTCTGTATCCGTGTTGTTCCTGTAACTTTGGTGCAGCTGCAGCTGTCAGACAAGCTGAAGGAAAGATTCCTGTTGTTGGATCTTTAAACACAGACGTGGGGGGGGGGGACACCACCACCACCACCATCATCACCATCATCATCATCACCACCACATCACTAATTTAATGACAATAGAAACAGGGATGATCAAACAGTAAAAACTGAGCTGTGCTGTTTTTCATCTCCTGCTGTTCAACACAGCTTTACTATATACTACAAATCATGTACAAATACTTCCCATTACTACATGATGTAGTAGACTGTGTTGTGGTGACATCGAGTATCATGTAGACTCAACCACTTCAGTACGGAGGAACTGGTTTTTTTCTGGAGGACACGTGTTTGTGGTTCTGCATCTAATTTGAGTCATTTTCATTTTTCTCTGATGTTTCCTGTGTTTTTGTTGTATTTTTGTGTCTTCAACTTATTTTGTGTCTAATTTAATCTGATCATTTTGCAGTTTGTGCTCGTTTCTTGTCTCTGCGTGTTTTTGTAGCCATCACACTGATGGTAGTTCTGCGTCTGTTTGGATTGTTCTTCGTCCCTTTCTTCAGAGGCTCCGGTCCAGGGGCCTCCTGATGATCTGGGTCCCTGCGCTTGTCCTACTTTTGTCCTGGGAGAGACGGAGCCGCCCTGTAGCTCTTCCACTTTTTACTCAACTACATTTATTATGTTTTCTAACTTTAGTTACTGTTACTTTCAGATTGATTCTACAAACATAGTATTTGTTACACTGTGGTATTAATACTCTTAATACCGCAGTGAGGCACATGTGTACTACTACGTAGTTTTTCTTAAACAGGAAGTGTATAAAATCAAATGTAATCTGTAAAGTAAACAGAAAGCAGAGTAAAAAGTACAGTAACCTCCCCTGAAATGTAGTGGAGTACATTAAATTCAACTACTCAAGTAAAGTACAACTTACTTTAAATACACATACTGTAAATGTAGTGCAGTGCAAGTACAATGATTTACACATGATGATGTACACGAACACTGATGTAGACAAACAGAAACAAACTGTTTCCAGGTTTCATTGGTTTATTTTCTGGAAAATAATGTGAAGGTACAGTCTCTTTAAAAATCTCTTCTGTTAGCTTCAGAAGCACCTCTGGTTTCAAAAAAACATGTATATGTACAACACACGCAACATTCCCTGGTTATTACAAGGTTCAAATAAAAATCTGTCAAATTTATTATTCAAATACAAAGCAACAAGTCGCCGAGCGCTCGGTCGATTCTGCAGAGAAAATACAAACCACCGACAACAACGTTAATAATATGAGAGAAATTAATATACATCAATAAAAAAGGTGAAAAAATAAGAAATATGGCCTTAAACTGATCCCTAATCTGCACGCACACACACTCAAACACACTCAAACACAACCTCGCTGGTCAACAGCTCCCCCTATTGGCAGAATCTGCACATTAACTCACTACAGGTTTTTTTTTTTTGCATAACAGCAGCAAGAGGCTTCAAACACACACACACACACACACACACTTTCTACAGCTGTGAGGACACTTACTGACTCGCTGCATGTCGACACCCTTACACTAACCCAAACCCGGCTCCAAACCAGAATCTTAAAACCAGGTCTGAGGCCTCAAACAGATCTTTGATGGTGTGAGACAGACGAAAAGTCGTCCACACAACCACAGACATGCACACGCACACACAGACGCACACAGACGCACACAGACGCACACAGACGCACACAGACGCACACACATGACGGTGTGATTTAAAAAAAAAAACTAAAAACTTGAACTTTTTTTTTGACCCTCAACTAAAACTCAGCGAGCGCGAAAACGTTTTCTGTCATTTTCAAACTGCTGCAGAAAATAACCCAGTAACAGCCTCGTTTGCAGCTCCTAACGTGCTCATGCAGCACAGTGACAACAAGGGAATAATTGGTGTATAAGTTGTTGCATTTTTACTTGGTCCTGGTGAGTCGACCTCAGACTGACAAAGACCAACACGTCTCCTGAGGCCGAACATCAGGATGTGTCGTCCTCTGCTGTACCGACCTCCATGAGCACGTTTGTAAGAATCTGTCTGAAGACAGGACGGTTTTAGAAATGAGTCTAAAACGAGCGTTTGCTTGTAATGGTTCATTTCTTCATCACTGTTCAGTGCACCGTGGACGAAACAGGAGTTCTGACACTGTACTGAGCAGGAATTTTACAGTATGTACAAAACAAATTTACAAAAACAGGTCGAACTTGTGAATAGCAACACGGCTGGAAACGTATCCAGGTGCTTTTCGCCTGATTCATCCGTCAGACAACAGCTGCAGGAGAAAAGTGATCAACACACGTCTGTAAAATTCAGTCTGAAGGTCTCAGAAAGAGAAAAAGTCCAAACACCAGCTGCAACAAACTGATCAGTAACATTTTCATCCGTAAAACATCAACTTTACATTCTAATCTCTGACTCAGGTCCAGTCAGCTGCCAGCGCCGAGACCACCGATCCTCAAACATTCAAGCTTCCACAAACTGAAAATTCACTTCTCTATACTGAACCTTCTTCTGAACAACTCCAACGGTGCAGCAGCACAGAAACAGGAGAACAAAGACGTCACAGAGACACGGGAGGACTCAGAGGTCCAGAAACTCAGGATCACCTCGGATCCTTAAAGAAAAACTAACAACATAAAAGAATCTGACAGGTCGAATGGATCCTCTGCAGGAGGCCAACGAGGACAGAAATAAAAACGATGGTTCAGCTGGCAGCAGATACGGAGTTTTAGTTAAAGTGAACTGAAACTTTTACTGAGGATGGTTCAGAGCCACACTACAAAATATAAAAAGAAAGAATAAAGAATATCGTTTGGTTCATATCAGAATAATCTGAGGATAAAGTTGGATTATTATTATGGATTAAAAATACTCAGAATAATCAAGTCAGAATTTAGTGGGAATAAACTCAGGATATCATAAAAGTTAAGTTGGAATATTCTCACTAATTTACACAGCAACAATTAATCAGATTAATCAGAGAATAATTCTGACAATAAACATAAAGTTTGAATATTTAGAGACAGTTACGCAAACACTTCTCAGAAATATTCCAACTTTATTTTTTGAATTATATATTTTTTAAGTTTGGCATCGATTTAAATCAACAGTTAGAACTGAGACTTTTTTTATTTTCTGTGTTTTGATCGTTGTCATCTCCACACACACACAGATACACACACACACAGATACACACACACACAGACACACACACAGACACACACACACACACAGACACACACAGACACACACAGACACACACAGACACAGACACACACAGACACAGACACACACAGACACACACAGACACACACAGACAGGTTCATGGGTTGTAACTAAACCACAGCACAGAAATCACTGATCAGCTTCTGTTACTCAGTGATTCATTTAATAATGAGTCTATGGTTTAAATTCATTTACCAGGCGACACAACAATAACATTAAACCAGCTAACTACCAGCTAACTACCAGCTAACTACCAGCTAACTACCAGCTAACTACCAGCTAACTACCAGCTAACTACCAGCTAACTACTTCAACACATTTGACAACAACCATCCAACATGTAATCAGCTAATTATTCATAGCCAACATCCTCAACGCCTCATTAAATCCATTGAAAACCAACTACAATCATTACCAAACAACGACCACCTACATGCAGGCAACCGAACCAGCCGATTAACCGACCATCACTTTATTCTCTTCAGCATCACATTAAACTAATAACGTCAAGTTTTATTTTGAAAATCTCAGCAGTTTATGTTCGTAATGTTAAAGTTTTCAGCTGTTTTATGTAAAAAAATGTTCCACATCAAACTGTCCTCACAGGACACATGATGCAGAGTCTCCGAACAGGGTCCTCTAAACTTCATGTGTTTCTCTGAGTGACTCAGCAGCTCTTCCTGTCTGAGGCAGAATAAAAGACTCAGAGAGAGAGAGGAAACCTCCAGTACACATGAATGACTCTCTCCCTCCTTGCAGGAAATGTTTGTCCCAGTTTTTAGAAGCGACGGAGTCAGACAAACGTTTCCTGAGTGAGACACGAGCCGTCAGATCTCAGCTGGAATCAGTGTTTAAAATGAGCTGAGCACCGGTTCGGGGTCCGTGAAGACCTGGTTCACTCTGAGTGTCACAGCATTTCTGTGTGAAGCAAGATCTCACCAAGCAGAAATGAAACGTTGCTGCGTTTCACTGCTTCTTTAATCAGAGACTCGTCAGAGTGCACATTGTACTGAGCGGTGAAGACGTTTTACTGCAGTAACAGAGGTAGAAATACTGCGCAGCCTCCAGCTAACACCCGGAGCAGGTCTCTGGACCCGGCAGCTTCAAACTAACATAAAACTTCCCTGATCACTTTAAACGTCTCCTCAGGTCTGAAGCTGTTGTTGCAGGTGTTCACGCAGCACAGAAACAGAAATCAAACTCACCTGGGACCAGGAGAAAACTGCTCTCATGTCCTGCACAGGTGAACTTTATCATCTGCAAGGCTCCACCCACCTGACTGCTGATTGGAGGAGAGAACTGCTTCCTGTGTCAGCATTCAGTGAGCAGGTGGTTCAGGTCTGCAGGATAATTTGACCCCTGATGATGTAGAAGTTAGTTTGACTGTTTAAATCCTCATTGGTCCGAATGTGCAAAGTAATTAACACTGAACATATGAACCTATGAAAAGTAGCAGAAAACTTAAACTTAAGAACAAATACCTCAAAAATACAGAATTCAGTAAATGCACCACCGTTTATCACCCACAGTCAGTAGCTTTACGTCTTTTACAGTTGTTTTATACTTATTTAAGACCAACTCTAAGCATTTTAAAGACTTTTATTAGCAAATAAATTTAATGTATGTAGCGGCTCAGCATTTACAGCGTCGACCCTTCTTCTTCGTTAGTGCTGCAGTTTGATCCATCCATCCACATCCATTCTTACCTTACCGGTGCTCCACGGTGCTCCACGGTGCTCCACGGTGCTCCACGGTGCTCCACGGTGCTCCACGGTGCTCCACGGTGCTCACAGCTTGTGGGCTTTAAACTTGTGTCATTTCCCAAACTTGTCGGGCTACAACTGCTAACCCTAAACAACATGTTGAACTCTTCATGATTGCACAGAGTTTGTTGGCATGTACCAGAAACACAGAGAGGTGATGTTTTCATGTAAAAGCTATTATAATATAAAATACCTATTATGTACCTGGTGACAACTATAACAACAACCTTCAGAAAAGTGACTGTTTTAATTCTCTATTTTTTCCTTCTTCATATTTATTGATCAATAAATAGTTTGGTGACGAAAGCCAACAGGATGCTGAATACAAAATTACACACAAAGGTAACAAACTACCTCCCAGACCAGAACAATCTCAACACGTAGCAGAAACTTTGTATTTACACCATACTGCATTTACAAAAGAACTGATTAAGAACAGTGATGCCTGTACTCATAAATAAGAAAGACACATATGTACAGTATACACACAACGCACACAATACTGTTACAGTCTCTCCACACAGGATGTGATGTCACTTACAATGCCCAAATATGGTGTTTTCTAAATTACAATATTTACATGTATGTTGCCATTTTTGTAAAATTGCTGATTTTCTTAATGGAGTTCTGTATTGTTGAAGGATATTTCTCAGTCTTGAAGCAGTTTGACTCCAGATCTCATTTCATGGACATGTTGTGTCATGACCTTGTTTTAACTCTTGCTCCCTTCCCTTGATCTTTTTTTACATCTCTCCGGACGGCACCTCCACTGCCTTTCACCCCCACATCCCGGACGTGGACTCTGACGTTGCCTAAGTTCCTGTTCCAGGCAGTGTCCACCTTTATGTTCTTAGCTCCTTGAGAGTCGCATGAATCTGCTTCTCTTTTAGGTGCTGCGCTGCTCATTATTACTTGGCTTTCTCGCGTGTTAACATTCACCCGGGCATCTGGCTTCGCAGAGCTCATGATCGCAGCATTCTTACTTCGCAGTCGTTGTGGTTCCCAAATGCTACCAGCAACCGAAGCACCCTGATGTGACGAGTCTCCACCAGCCTTATCCCCTTGATTTTGACGTTTCCACATATAAGAATCCACCGCACCGTTTAAAGTCATAAGACTGGAATTCCCATTGTTCTTATTCCGTAGTCGCTGTGGTTCAGACAGGGAATCGTCCACTTTGATGTCAGAATTTACAGGATTCCTGTTTCGCAGTCGCTGCGGTTCCCACGTGCTGGCACCAACTGCTGCATTCGATGGTTTCACGGCTGTGGTTTTACTTCTGTGCCGGGGTTGTTCCCACACGCTGGAGCCCGTCTTAGAGTCTCCATTAGCTGAACCAGTGATTCCAGTGTTTGTAGATTGTTGTCTTTGAAGTTCCCATGTGTTTGAGTTCACCTTGGGGTCCACATTAGCTGAATTAGCCATCCCACTGTCCTTACTATGTTGGAGTTTTTGTTCCCACAGGTTCGTGTCCATGTTAGAGTCCAAATGAGTAGAATTAGTAATTCCAGCATTCATACTTTGTAATCTTTGGACATCCCACATGCTGGAGTCTGGATTAGCAGAATTAGTGATCCCAGTATTCTTGCTTTGTTGTCTCTGTGCTTCCCACACACTAGAATTTGTTATGTTTGGTTTTGCTGGAGAAGAAATGCCAACATTTTTATTTTCTTTCTGTGGTGGTTCCCACATACTAACATCTAATTTAGCTTCCATTTTAGGTGCTGAAGAAGAATACCCCAGATTTTTAGGTCCTTGGCACTGTCCAGATTCTACAGTTCTGTTTTGCAACACACTGTGCACTTTAGCAGCACCTTCTGTTGACCCCTGTCGTACTAATAAGGGTGGAATTCTTTGCGGTGGTCTTGGAGAAAGTCTTGGTGAAGGTCTTGGTGATGGAGGTGGGGGCGGTGATGGAGGTGGCGAACCTTCTAGTGAGTCCCAGTGACTGTCTACAAACTCCAGGGAGGAGCCGAGCATGCCAGCCAGCTCAGGGGTGGCCTCCACCAGCTCCAGAGGGTCCTTGATGTCCGGCCTGAAGGAGGAGAGCTCCTGCTCATCAGGACCCGTCAGGAGTTGTGAAAGAACCGCCTGACGGTAGAACTCATCTTCAGGGACAGACTGCACGTTGAGCTGTGGGAAGAGGCGCCGGAAAGACCGAGATGTCATCCGAAGGCGACCCAGGACATCAGCAAGCAGGAGCCAGTTCCTGGGACTGGAGGGAAGAAAGAAAAAGAAAGAGGAGACAGATAAAGGAGTTTTAATGTATATTGTTATGTTTGGCAATCGAGGAAGTCACAGACGTCCATCTTTACTTGCTGTGTCAAGCACAAGAATTCATTAAGGTCCCAAACAAGTGAATAAGACGGAAAATACAAATTATGTAGAAAAACTGGAAGTATGAGACACAAATATTCATAAATCCATTTCAGTATCAGCCGTGCACCTAAGCAGACTAAATTAAAGACTAGCTTCTTCTACTATTATCTCTGATAGAACTGCCCCACCTAGACTGATCTGCCTTATATAAGTGTCACAGAGCGAATATGGAGGAAGAGGATGAAGGAAGGAGGCTTCTCTTTTAAGTATTCTGCTGCTGCAGCTGAAAACAGCCTCGACATCAGTGGAGCCGTTATTGATTCGCAGTGTCTGTCAATGTGTGTGTATGTCAAGGGCAAAGGAAGCGGAACACAAACACACGCATTCAAACACGCCAGTGCACAAGGCCACGTGTTGCTTTAAAGCCAGCTGCTGCAGGAATGTTAAACACCCCATCAGCGGCGTGTGAGTGTCGGCGCCCGGTGGCCTTGTGTCCAGGAAGAGTCATTAATACTACATCAGACACGGGAGGAAAAAAACCGGCGAGCGAGCGAGAGCGAAGAGAAAAAGAGAGGAGGAGTAAAGCGACAGGGGAGGAAGACAAAGTGGAAGCCAATTAGCCGCGTCGCCACGGCGATGCAAACCTCGTTAACGACCTCTCCGTCTGTCCTGCCTTTATCCCCCCCCCTGCTCTTTCCATCGCCTGCCTCTCCTCCATTGAGGAGCTTTCTCTCTCTCTTCCACTACCCTTCCTCTGCTGCTCCCTTCTCCTTTTTTCTGATCTGCTTTCCACCACCTTAATTGGTGTCTGAGTGTGTGCGAGTGTGAAAGAGAGGGAGACGTGTTAGAACAACACAGGGGAAGAATGTGTGAGTGAGAAAGAGAAAAATAACGAGTGTGAAAAGACGACGCATGCGGGTGTGGTCTGCTTTATTAAGCGCAAACGTGTTTAGCACGTTACTTTATTTTACTCTTAGTCCCTTTAGCCTTAATCCAGTCCCAGTGATTTTGAACTCTTGTTCTGTTTGTGATGCTAACATTTTGTTCCTTTAGCTTCGTTTGCTCCGGTTCACTCAGATGTATTTACACCGTCTCTATTTGTTGAAGCTTTTACCTGAAAACAGCCTTTACCCCATGATTCAAACTGAGGCCCAGTCGACACACATTATGTTCACAGTGATTAATGATCACTGTAACACTCAGCTCATCACACATAACTACAGCGGAGGGCTGGGGAGACGTGGAGGATTTCTGACTCACCCCTGGGACAGAGACACTTGTATGTTGTAGCAGGGGAGCAGCGGCTGGTCAGACAGCTCAAACTCAAACACCTCCCTCCTGGCACGTTGGTCCTCATACTCGTCCTCGTCTTCATCCTCCTCTTCCTCCTCTGGTCCTGGTGGGTCAGCAAGGATGTTGTACCCTCCTCCCTGGCTGGACGGTTCTGGGTGATCATGGACAATGAAGAACTCATTAATGTTCATTATTAAATGTAAGTAAACAGTTAAAGATCGAGTCAGAACGGCCTCTTTTAGACCCGGTTCTGTTACTGCATCACATTAGTCCTGGTTCCTTTAGCTCCAGGTCTCTGATTTTTTTAGTCCGATCTTGGATCCAACTTCTCTGATTCCAGATTAATCCTGGTTCTTCTTTCAACTTCTCTTTGTTTAAATTCACTTGTACATCTTGGTCGTCTTTCAACCTAAATTATTTATCTTTTCCCAGCCTGCGTAACTCCCCCGACGACTGCACGACTGATGTGTGGCTGCGTGTGTTTATGTGTGAACTCACCGCACACGGCGCTGCCGTAAAACTCCCAGCATATTCCCGGATCGCCCTCTGACCTTCCCTGGAGGTCGGAGAGATAGTCTGCAGAGAGAAGGAGAGGCAGCGAGTTAGTGACTTTTGTGGCCCATCAAAGAGGCAACCAATCAGACAGGATGAAGGCTGCGAGATGAAAACAACAGAGCCACACACACACACACACACACACACACTGTGAACAATGGGAAGAAGAAGATGAGTGTTTGTGTTCAGACGGTGCCGGCTCGTCGCTGCTGTGCTTGGCGCTGAGTAGACGGATGTTGGCAGGAGTGTGTGTGTGTGTGTGTGTGTTTCTGTGTTTCTGTGTGTGTTTCTGTGTGTGCGTGTGTGTGCGTGTGTGTGCGTGTGTGTGCGTGTGTGTGCGTGTGTGGCAGTAAGCTGTTCTGGGATTCAGCAGCCAAGCCTCATTAAACCCCTCTGGAGAGAGAGAGAGAGGGAAAAAGAGAGACGGAGAGAGAGCGAGAGAACAAATACAGGCAGGGAATGGTAATCAGACAGGCTGGGAGCACACGCTCACTCAGGCTGCAGCGCTCTCCTCTCGTCTGTTTCCTTCTTGTTTACACCACGGCTCTCTCGCCGTCACTTTATCTGTTTCCTTCAGTAATGCTTCAGTTCTCACGTTGCTCAGCTAATTTCCTCTAAACTTACCTCAGACCTTCCTAATAATTAGCGGTACCTTTAAATAAAAGATAGACTCAGAAATCATTACTGTTACCGTTTCCCTAGTGCGACCATTCAAAGCCTTTACTTTTCTTTTTCACATCTTATTAACCTGCATTTGTCTTTTCCATCTCATCACGGCTCCAAAACACCACCTGGTATTCAGAGTTGTTGAGGCCATATTCTACTTATATAAATTTTCCATGAAAAGACAGATACCAGCAAAGTCTGCCTCTTTCTCCACTTATGGCTCCAAGTCCACTGGTTCCTAAAGGAAATCACCTAACAAGTCTTTAAAAAAGTCTCAGTAATTTCTGAAAACAGCTTCTCACTCTGGTGTTTAATCAGACAACCAGGAGGAGAGTGTGTTTTTGTTGGGAGGAGGCCTCCATATAGTCACACACAAACACGCTGATTCACATTTGTGCTGACATTTTACAAATTCACAGTGTTGGATGAAAACGTGGTCAAATCATGACGGATGATGTGCTGAGTCCTGCAGCTGTTGAGCGTTTGGTTGTGTTACAATCAGCAGCAGATAACGAGGAAGCAGCAGCGCACACACAGACACACACACATCCTCTCCTACCCTCCAGGAAGGTTTCCATGGTAGCACTGTGGGTCATGTTGATGGGCCCTCGTCCGGAGTAGGAGGTGAGGGTGGGGTCTGCGCCACAGGCCAGCAGGAAACGCACCACCTCCACGTGGTCGTTCTCCACGGCGTCGTGCAGCGGCCTGGTGAGCAACACAACACCAAATCACTGTAAAACACGGCTGAACAAACCAGGTCGCTCTGTTTTTCTGTTGCCTCGTTAAATCAACAGCCCGTCTGATAATTAACTGTCCAGGTAACAAATGTCAAACAGTGTCTGGTTCCAGCTTCTTCATTCAGTTTTATCTAAAGATAAAGTACCTGGTTCCATCCTGAGCGCTGCAGTTGACGTTAGCTCCGTGCTCCACCAGGTGGCGTACGATCCCCAACCAGCCGCGGGCGCAGGCCTCGTGCAGGGCGCAGTACCCGGCGTTGTCTCTGTGGTTAACGTCACAGACGCGTCTCTCCAGACAGTACAACACCACCTCCTGCACACAAGCACAACTAATAAGACCAGAGACTCTTTGCTGTCATTTGACAACATGTCATTTCATGGAAGTTAATTAGATTCTGAACGAATCTTCTCATGCTAAAGAAAAACTATACTTCCACATTTCTCATTTCACTCTGAGGTTTTTGGATTTGACAAGAATCAATTCATCGACTTCATGGCCTCATTAACACCAAAGATCCGGATCTTATTCCTGCTCCACAGAGGATGAACCCTTCTGGTGCCGCCCTCAATACAAACGACCACTCAGCAGGTATCATCAGGTGGACTCGAGTCTGCAGCATTAACATCAACCGCTGAAGCTCCGCAGATGTCCTTTATTTAAATTCAGCCGACGTTTGAAAATCATTTGGAGGCAGAAAACTCGGCGTGTGTGCAGACGTTTGTCAAAACCACACACACAGTTTGAATATTTCATGCACAGTGTCACAGCTCTTGTCAGGGCTCAAAAGCGTCACCCTGACTCTCTCTCCCTTGTCGAGGTGCAGCGGTGAAGCTAACGAGCTCAGTTTGCAAATGAAGCCGTCATCCATCACACACACACACACACACACACACACACACACACACACACACACACACACACACACACACACACACTTTTCCATTGTGCAATCATGTCGAGAGCAGGAAAAAAGAGAAGGAGGTTTCATTATGTTTGTCGGAGGCCTTCAGCTTCTTCTCTTAAGGTGGAACTGCTGGTTTTCAGTAGTCTCGTTTCCTCGCTGATGTTTTATTACACAGATAAAAACACTGATGATTCTTTCCTGACGTTCGCTTGTTTCTTGGGTGTGAAATGAAAATACTACATTGCATTAAAGGTTTCTCCCCGAGATCGAATCTGTGGAGATGAAATTTGTCATTAAGCTTAAATTAGAGCCCTCTTTGGCTCAAAATGAAAAACAGTCTTCAAGCAGATTGAGGCTTCGCATGACAGTTAAATTTAGACTTCATTCAAAAAGCAACAAGTAAAATGAGACACATCCTGTGGGTGAAAACATTTTTCTTGTTCGGTGTAAATCAGACTTATTCTCAGAATATCACAGATTTATATTGAGGATCTAATTTTTTCGCAGAACATTTCAAATTTTTGCGTTTCTAATCTTAACCCGAGTTTAATCTTTTATATTTTCTATTGTTTGCTTAAAACCTGTAAATGTGTCATCTATTATCTTCAGAGGTTTTCTGACCATCATGAACAGGGAGGAGCTGAGAAACAGAAACTCCCACAGTGTGTTCAAACATTCATTTCTGTTACTGGAATTAAAAAAAAGAAGCTAAAAACCAAGTTAGAAGCTGAACAAAAGAAATAAAGCAGTTTAAAATGCGTCTGTCCATCCCGTGTTTGAATGACGTCACTTTAGGGACAAAGTGATCAAACCAAAGAAACGAGTGTGTGAGAGCGAGTGGTCAGTCGAGGGCTAATTCAATTAAAGGAGAGAGAGAGAAAGAGAGAGATTAGAGTTTCGCTCTAATCTTTTTCATCTGGAAGCGAAGGATTAAAGCTCAGAGGAGAGAGAGTGTTGATGATCTCTGCTCAGACGAGCTGAGAAAAGAAGAAAGACTGAGACAGTTAAACACATCAGCGAACCAGGGTTGTTAAAGTAATGTGTGCATGAACACACACTGTTCTCACATTCAGCATTTCACGTTACTTAATACTGTTGTGAAGTTGTGTGTCCATGTCGCACAGTCAGGGGACCAAAGCCTGATGTGTGTGTGTGCTTGGATACACACACTCAAGTTTCAGTCTGCGTTGTGTTTTTTCTGTTCTGTTCACTTTTCCCAAAGAAGGAACCATTAAAGATGCTCCACCGTGTAACACTGCTGTTAAACCACAGGTAAAAAAGAGACACGTAGGATCCAGTCACGTTCTCTTTTCATTCATACCGTATCAATACTTTAAGCTTATGAACCTAATATTTTTAACCAGAGCGCGTGAGTAGTTCCTAAATGAGAAAAAGAGGAAACAGCAGCTACTTCATGTCTCAGATACAAACAAACTCAACATTTACTGTAAATGTAAGTATCTCAATCACTCTGCAGGCAACCAGTGTTAAAAGACTCAGATTGACTGAGATGTCCATAATTGTTTTGTCTCTGAACTGTCAGAGAATATTACACATCACATCTTTAAATGTCTGGTTTTGCCTGAACAACAGTCAAAACAAAGAAGCTGGATCTCAGCGCTTTAACAGAGGACACAACAGTGGACATCATCAGTTTTTATTTATTCCTACAAGCTCCACCACCTTACAAAGACATTAGAGTTAAACATCATCTCATTTATGTCTCTATTCTCCAGGTAGGGTCTTACAGCCTCCTGCGTTTCTCTTTACCTCGTATCCTAGTCGAGCAGCTCGCTGCAGCAGCGTCTCTCCAGCGTTTTTGTTCACAATGAGCCGGCGGACCTCAGGCGGGATGGGTCGGGCCGGGTGTGTGTGCTGTGGAGAGTGAGGTCGATGGCTGGGTGAGCGAGACCGGTCTGAGGGAGAGACCTGTGCGGGAAAAAAAGACATTTAAAGTGATTAGCATGTGCTGGAGGATTGGTTTTATTACTCACATAGCAATTCAATATGAAAAACAGGCACTCGCTCTCTCTCTACATCTATCAATGTCAGATGGTCTTACTTATACACAGGCTGTCTGCCAGACACGCACGCACACAGACACACACACACAGACACAGACACACACACAAAGACACAGACACACACAGAGACACAGAGACACACAGAGACACAGAGACACACACAGAGACACAGAGAGACACACACACACAGAGACACACACAGACACACACACAGACACAGAGACACAGACACACACACAGACACAGAGACACAGACACACACACAGAGACACAGACACACACAGAGACACAGAGACACACAGAGACACACAGAGACACACAGAGACACACACAGAGACACAGACACACACACAGACACACACACAGACACACACACACAGAGACACACACAGACACACACACAGACACAGAGACACACACAGAGACACACACACAGACACAGAGACACACACAGAGACACACACACAGACACAGAGACACACACAGACACACACAGAGACACACACAGAGACACACACACACACACAGAGACACAGACACACACAGAGACACAGAGACACACACAGAGACACAGAGACACACAGAGACACACAGAGACACACACAGAGACACACACAGAGACACACACACAGAGACACAGAGACACACACACACACAGAGACACACACACACACAGAGACACACACACAGACACACACAGAGACACACACACAGAGACACAGACACACACAGAGACACACAGACACACACACAGAGACACAGACACACACACAGAGACACACAGACACACACACAGAGACACACACACAGACACACACAGAGACACAGAGACACAAAGAGACACAGAGACACACAGAGACACACACACACACAGAGACACACACAGAGACACACAGAGACACACACAGAGACACACACACACAGACACACACACACACACACACACACACACACAGACACACACAGACACACACACAGAGACACACACACAGACACACACACACACACAGAGACACACACACAGAGACACAGAGACACACAGAGACACACAGAGACACACACACAGAGACACAGAGACACACAGACACACACACAGACACACACACAGACACACACAGACACACACACAGACACACACACAGACACACACACA
>JAUYWH010000008.1:924495-947046 GCA_034779795.1 Ctenopoma multispine
ACACACAGACACACACACACAGACACAGACACACACAGACACACACAGACACACACACACACACACACACACACACAGACACACACACACACACACACAGACACACACAGACACACACACAGACACACACAGACACAGACACACACACAGACACACTCCGACCTGATGCTGCTGAACTCTGACACCTCAGGAACAATTTCATCTGATCAACACAAACATCCCGTAAACGTTCAGTCTCGTTACGTTCTGCTTAATAACGTCTCAGACCTAAAAGCGGTTTTCTGAACATGACGTTCTGACAGTGAACAGGTCAGCGTAACATTCCTTTACTTTTCCATAAGAAAAAAAAAACTGAATTTAAATTCGAATTCATTTAAAACAAACTTTTATATTAAGGCAACTGTAGAAAATCCGGGTTTTAAAAAACCATCTCATAAATAAAAAGATCCACGGAGCTGCAGAACAAAACAACGTCAGTATTTTCAGGTGGGACGTGGGGGGGTGGGGGGGGGGTTGTCACAGAGACACATGCAGCTAATTTCACAAGCTGCTGTTGAACAAACCTCGACGAGCTTTCATTTTAAATATATACTGCTTTTAAGATTAAAGTTTATCTGACACATTCTATACAAACACATTTAGCACTTTGAGTTCAAAAATAAAACTTTATCGTAAGAATATTCATCTTTTTTTGTTTTTCTCCTAAAACTTTCTCACATAAAAATACGTTACTACGTTCTGCAGCGGCTGAAACACAGGTGCAGCAAGTGCAGGTAAGAGAGGGCGGGGCTGACAGCTGTCAGTCACAGTGGCTGGGGCTAAAGGTGCAATGCCACCAAAACTTGCATTTGGGTTTTCATGTTATAAAGCGACAGAGAGGCGATGTTACATCACATTGTTCTGTTTTACGACAGTAAAACGTTTGACCCAGGCACAGGAAGTGTGGTTTGAAGCTGTGATTTGTACAAAGCCTCCGAGTCCCGAAAAACACTCGAAGCCATTATCACCGGTTGGTTTTTAAATAGGTCTATGCAGGCGTAGGAGACATGAGGGATGCGAGCAGAGATCACGTTACTGTGGAGAACACGCTTTAGGATGCTGCAGGTTCTTCGCGAGAGCTTCATGCTCGCCAGGTTCAATCAACTGTTAGAATATGGAGAGAAACGTTTAGAAAAATGACTTCAGTGTTTTTAGAAAGGCCAGAAAGTTCCAAATATGCAGAACTTCTTTTTTTTAAAACTCTGTGTTCATTATTTTTCAGGACTCTGAGGACTTTGTAGTTTTGGGAAAACATCAGATTAGAACTAAACTGCAGGTACTTATCGACCTGGAACTGGACTCAGGTTTTGCTTTTGTTTCCACTTTGCAGATGAATTCTGGGAGCTAAATTTCAGCACCCCTCAAGAGGTAGTACTAAATCAGATTCTCTGTGTCGTGTTAAAAACTACTAACACAAAGTGGAAAAGCGAATCACAAACAACCACCTCTGACCTCAGAGGTCAGGTGACGTGAGGTTCCAGTCCAGTTCGGTAAGTTCCTGCAGTGGAAAAGAGCTAAACTGATGCAACTGCGCTTTAAAAACCCGACCTGAAAGAGCAATAAAGCTTAAGCCTGAGGGAGCAACTGTACTAAAGCACAAACACACAAAGAGGCAGCTGCGTGTCGTCAGGGCTCCTACACAACATCTGGATGGTTTTTCTCGAGGTGTAAAGAACCTCTGCCCTCAATCTGCTGCTGATTTAATTCAGCCTCCTCACTCTCCACACATTTAGCTTCATCCTTGAAATGTATAATTCTCTATTAAAAATGTACAGAATTAAAATATATGTAACTACAAGCAAGTGCATCGTCAGCAAGGTACAAATGTTTTCTCCGTTAGAGGGAATGGGGGTGAGAGAACAACTGAGCAGACAGACAACAGGCACACAAGGCTGAGAGAGAGAGAGAGAATCCACAGCTTCTGATCAAAAACACCGGCCACAGCCTGAAAGCTGAAACGTGATGCTGCAAAGTTACCGTCTCAGCAACTTTGACGATATTCATCCGAAATGTCCGAGTTCCTTAACTACAAACGACTTGTTGGAGGCGTTTCGTCAGCGTGCGTGTGCCGTGTTTCAGGCTTCAGATTGTGGCTCATTAAAGTGACGTTTCATCCACCTGGCAGTGATCTAGGAGCTGATGATGAACCAATTATCTGTGATCAGACAGGACGCTGATTCTCAGAAATCAGGACACACTAACATCCTCCTTTCTGCTGGCTGATGTATTTGCGGGGTAACAAATTACCATAATAACCTGAAGAGTAAGAACAGTTGCACAGTTGTGGCGGTTTTGGTTGAAGAGCCTGTAGTTGTCAGTGTTCAATAAAAACTAAATTTCGTGCAACAAATATTTTTCCCATTCTTTAATTTATGTATAATCAACAACATAAACAAATTCCTGTTGTTCTTTTCTCTCTCCTCTGTCCACTAACCACAACCGGTCGAGGCAGATGGCCGCCCACCCTGAGCCTGGTTCTGCTGGAGGTTAAAGGGAGTTTTTCCTCTCCACTGTCTCCTAGTGCTGCTCAGTGGGACTGTTGGGTTTTCTACATTATTCTGTATATATATTTATATGTGTCAGGTCTTAAACCGAACACTGTAAAGTGCCCTCAGGTGACTTTTCTTGTCATTTGCTGTTAAATGAATTTCAATGACTGAACATTGAGCAGAGAGATTTTTCTTCCTTCACATCTTGTTTATCATGACCACATCTCTTGAACTCCATCATGTGGAGTCCATTTGGTTTCCATTTGGTTTTTACTGAGATTTTCAACCAGCTTTTACTTGGTTTTTAATCACAGCTTTTCACACCAAAACTGGGCGTACCAACAATGAGGCTAAAAACAGAAACATGCGTGAAATGTATAATGTCTCTGCTTCCTGGTGAGGAACAGGATGGATCATCTGGTCCAACATTTAAACCACACTGTAACATGTTGACTGGAGAAATGTTTAGTCAACGATCACCTGAAAGATTCAGCCTAACGAGCAGAAAGCGTCCTATGTGATCACAGGATAACTTATGGCTTTAAAGCTGCTTTAATTGGACACTTGTGCCACAGTCTGATATGTCTGACCTGAACAGATGGAGGATGTTGGGGGGTTTGAGCACTGCACACACTCCTGAGGGCGGTTCACCTCAAACCTTTAACCTGCTTCTCATTATAATTAACTGGTTTCCCCAAATACGGGCAGACTGGTTTGGCCTGAGGAGAATCTCACTGAATTGACATCTGGGACATTCAGAGCAGGAAAACCTTTTTAAGTCATGGCTAAGTTCCTGTCAAAGTGACTAATAAAGCAGAGAAAGTTAAGGTTTTGGCTTCTCACTGGTGTTTTTTTCTTAATTCAATGGCAGTGTAGGGTAAAAAAATCCAAACCAATCACACGTCGTCTTTCCTGTGGAGCAAACACGGCTGCTGAATGAGCCAGATAGCAGAAAACAGTCAGAAAGCTCGAGGGAAAGTCTGCCAGGATGCATAATCAGCTGCTGGTTTTACAGACGGTTTCTTACATCAAGCCGACGTCACGTGAGCGTTTTATTCCTGCGTGTTTGCGTTTACGTGAGTGCTTTTTTCGTTAACATGCAGATAAGAGTCGTACAAGCTAATGCCTAAAAAAATAGAAGCATCTTGGTTTGTCTTGCTTGCAAGAGCATTTTCAGTTAAGTGCCTTTGACGGAAACGCTCCTCGTCCTTCTCTTTGTTCTGACCCCTGACAGAAATCTCAGGTCCTTCTCTCCAACACTTCATCACTGAGCGATGAAGAAATGTCCGAGTTATGTCCAAACCTCGCTCTGCAGAACATCCAGCTGGGGGAGCGAGTGAGTGGGCAGCATCCTCTCCACCTCCGTCTGGGTGGCAGTCTCTTCACCAGATTCCCACCCATCTTCTGGAGTAAAGGGGGTGCAGGGTCACTTCAGTCGATCGGATCGGAAGGAGTCCTCCACAGCCGGATCAGCGAGCATCAGTTCACCGTCCAGCATGTCCAGAGCCAGCGGGTCCATCCTGAGTGGGTCGTCCAGGGAGAAGGGGTCCATCTCAAAGCCGGGGACATGGGAAAGAGCGTTGGCGATCTCCTTGGACAGACCAGATGGAGAGTCTCCTGCAGGGAAGGAGGATTGATGGACATGGTTAGAGTTTTAGAAAATTAACTGGGAAGACGAGAAGTTCTTTGATCATCATGACTTCTCATCTTCAGTGTATGTAAACCATTTTAATATTAACATGTTTGTATGTGAAATGTCAGAAGATCAGTCTCTTCAGGAAATCACAATATCATGATGACACAATGAATGCAAAGTTAACCAATCCCTGTGGATTCCGCACGACCTAGCAATTTTATCACTGCACTGTACTGTCCTGTCCCTGAATGCCTCACACACGGCACACAGAGCTGCTGATGAGAGGCTCCTAAGGCCACGTGGTGCTTCTCAACCCACAGATAAAAGCAAAAAGCCGATCAACTCCGGACGAGAGGAGAACAAAATATCGTATCGGAGTCAAAAATGTGACGGCTTTAGGTGTGATGTCTGCATAAATTACTTCTAAAGACCGTTCCATCGGTTCTGATGTGTGGTGGAGCACACAGTTATCAATTAAAGAAAAGCAGCCAACACTCACCTTAGACAAACAGGAACCAGAGAATGATTAGTGCTCGATAAATGAGCAGAGGGAGCACAGCCAAACAAAACAGCGTGACAGTTGTCATTAGCAACACTTTCTGCTGTACAGTAGGGGAAATACTTATAAATGCAAAGTGAGATCTTTACTTTTGTTTGTTTGGTGATGCACTTTGTTGTAGAGTTTCTGAAGCGTTGCATCACATCTCTATGCATTCCCCTGCTTACACTGTACTATAATAAAGGTGCCTTTATATGAACAGACAGCGGAGGAGGGGGACAGAGTTCAAAGGAATCCACGTCTTTTTATCCATCACATCCAGTTTATATTCTTATATTTAAACTCAATTTTCTTCACTTTATGTTCAATTTCCTCAGCTTCCTTTGTTCCTTGTTTTTCACTCCACTGAAATTGAAGACTTTCACCTTTAATTTAGGGGTTTAACAAAACGTGGAGCATTGACTGTCCAGGAGTTTCACACACACGGCTCCACGTGACTAATCAAGCAGAAAAAGGGTCTGGAGGTGGTTCTGAGTGTTACATTTGCATTTGGTAGCTGTTCACTGGAACTCTCAACACGAGGTCCAAAGAGGGGTCTATGCAAATGAAGGAGGCTGAAAAAACATAATAAACTCATCAGAGAGCTTTGAAAAAACAAAATACAACAGTATGGATCCTTAGAAAGAAGCAGCTCAGCAACAGCAAAAGACCTGAAGACCACAGATCACCACTACAGATGATGGCCACAGGATTCTGTGAAGAAAAACCCTTTGACGACATCTAGTCAAGTCAAAAACACTGTTACGGAGGCAGCTGTGTTAAACTAGATGACTTTTTACCTTTGGGAAATATTGCTTATTACTGTACTGTAAGTCTCAAAATGGACACTGAAGAAAAGAAACAGCGCTGAAACCTAAAACCAGATTTACTCAAGTACCGTCCTTCACTTCACTATTTATACTTCATACACAACAGTTACTACTTAAAGCTACTGTTGTTACTCAGCAGATTTAGAACAACAAGATAAATATTTAAATGGAATAAATAAATTTATAATGCACTATTATCAGTTGAGATGTAACTAAATTAACATGATCTACACTTTTACCAGCCATCTATACATTTGGTGTTTTCAATTGCTGATAATATTTTGGTGCATGTTGGCAGCAAAGTATTTCTTCAATGTGGCATCACTTCTTTTTCTTATCTTCCACCACTGTAATAGACAACGTTCAGACACACAGAACGTGAGCTGATCTCAAACACGAGCTCACACTGACCAGTGAGGATGATGTTGGGCACGTTGTGTCGTCCATCCCCGCCACTGTAGTTCTGGTTCTGGTTGTTGAGGAACTGTTGGTACCTGGGTTCCTGCAGGTCCAGGGGCCCCTGGGTGTTGGAGGGGAACTGGTTCTTGTCAGTGCTGCTGCAGCTCAGACCGCCGTCACCCTGATTCTCTGCAGAGAACTGACAGAGAAAGAAAACAGAACATGGAAGAGAATCAGTATTTAATACTGTGTGTAATTTAGTGTACTACAGTAGTTTAACATGTATTCATGCTGGTGACTGAGAGCGAGCAGGATTCAGTAAATGCGGCAGTAAATATCAGGAGTTGGATTTATTTCATCACAGTAAAACATAATGCACAAAGTCCACGATGACTTTGGGCTTATGTGGGATTTGAGATAACAAATTCATGACAGATTCAGTAGTGAGACAACAGTTCTGGTATTAAGCTTGTAGGATTCTCTGGTATTAGACAAATAACTTCGCATGGGGCCAAGTAAAGACCACTAAACTAAAGTAAACTCTGACTGAGCCTCTGCCTCCCTCCCTGAGTCGTCAGATGCTGGAACCTTTGTGAAGCCAAGGGAAGGTTGTATTCTGGGACATATTTCAGTCTGTGCTGGAGATTATTATGTATCCAACACAATGTTTGGAGCATATCTGCATTTGTGTGTCTGTCATGTGGCCAGAGCTGCTTGTTCAATGATTGGACAGCTTTGCAAACCCATTCACTGACACCACCGTTAGAGGAAAGCTTCTGTGCTCACTCCCCAATGCTTCTATTTGATTTTAAACCCAGAAGAAAATACCATATGTGTGTAGAGAATGTGACATGAATGTTTCTGACTCGTTTTTTCTCTTTGTCTCAATTATGGCGCCAAAACAAGAACATTACATTTTTGCAACGACAACATGCAGGGTTTCAAACACCAGAGGGTGACATCACTCTCCATTCAGCAAATGTTATTTACAGCTTTAGAGAACATCATGTAAAACAAGCTGGTACCTGCTGGCTGGATTTCCCTGTGAGCTGCAGACTCAGGTACGGGTCAGAGACAGAGTCGAGAAGAGAGTTGAACAAGGCATCCTGGAAAACAAATGACACAAGTCTCAGTCAGAGGCATCGTGACAGATACTAAAAACGAAACAATTTCCCCTCTCATTTTCTCCGCTGGCATTCAGCTGCAATTATGGTAACGCTCATCTTCACACAAACAAAAGCAAGTTATCAGAAAGATCCAGTAAATCATGCTACATGGTGGAAGACAGCCAACAAAAACTACCCACAGAGAGAGGAGCTGCTGTAGCTGGCAGCCGCCCAACTGTCTCCTACCAAACATTTTCGATGTAATCGCTCCATCAATGATCATGACTGGCTGTTTCGTCCAGTCTGGGATTAAGAAATAGTCTCTTTGTCGTGTAGTGAGGAGGTGTGATGACAGCATGTCACATTAAACGTCGTGTCTCCTTCTAATTTAAATAAGGTATATGACTCGTTTCCTTTCATGCAGCAACTTGCAGAACATTTTCCTAAGCAGGGTTTTGTCCTACACTGGGAAGACTTGTTGGTCTGATCTTTACACACTGAATCAACACAGATGTTTAGTCATTATATACAGTTTTATTGTCTACAGTTATATGTGTGATATTAATAACCGGGTACACAGTGTGTGTAGTGAGGTGAATGCATGCACAGCCTCAATAGAGCTTCTTCAAAAGAACAGGCAAAACTAAATCAGTCAGCTAAATCCAATAAGACGTTTCCCCTTAATAAGAGAAACAGAAAACAGAACAAAGCTGCTTCTTAGTGTTGGATCTGACGTCAAACAGCCGGTAGCAGACCTGACAGAAGTACACAAGCTCAACGGTCGAGTAATCGACTAAAATAATGCTTGACTGCTCCAGAATCATTTGAAACACTATTTAATTTGATGGGTGTTGATAACATGAATGTTTCAGTCTAGTGCACATTTGTTTCACATGTGCCTATATAAATAAAAGTTTCTGCAGAAACAAGCGTTGCAGCTACACACCAGAGGAATTCAACTCTTTAAAAGGAGAAAACATTTATTGTCAGCTCACTTCACATTTGTGCTGGAAAGTGCAAACGAACCTTCAAAGAAAATAAAGTTTGTTTTGCAGTTTGCCACAGATCAACAATGCAGAGGTGGCTTCAGATCGCTTCAGCTCCGAGATGCATGTCTTAACAGGTCTGCTTGTTTTTGTACATGACAAAACGTAGGTGTTGAGTTGTTGTAAAAAGACCTTGTCGTCCTTGTTTCTCCTGTCCTGACTGTTGCTGATCGTCTGCCTCTGTCTCATGGGTCTGTAAGGTGTGTTGACGATGGCTTTTTGATAGTAACATTCATTTGGATTGACATTTTTCACAGTATCACTTGCAGCATGTGGTGTAAACTGAGCCTGCGAGCTGCTTTGTGAGCGTCGAGGTTGTTTTTATTTGAATGGGAGTAACTCCAGGTATAATGATGCGACATTAGACAGCAGAAGGCCTCTTTGTGTGTGTCGCTTTAGTAAATGGCTGACTGAATGTCACAGCCTCGCAGCACACAATGACTTCTTCCCAGCAGACCTCCAGAAATAGCATCAGATAGTGTTTCTCTGTCATTTCAGCTCATCATTACATCAGACACGGTCTACATGACACCATGACACCTGTGATTGTGAAAGATAAGAAGGGAGGAGTGCTAACTTTCCCGCTCAACTGCAGCAGCAATCAAACACCGACTCTGAGAGAAGACCTAACCAAATTAGCACATGCGCTCATATAACTATGAGGCACCAACAAACACACATTTGTGAAGGCACCTGTCATGACAACACTTCTGCAGGAGATGGAAAACATGTCAACATGTGAGCGCAGAAAAAACGAGATGAATATGAAAAGACTTTGACTCGATTATACAGCTGAACTGGCTTGTTCTTATGCATTAACACTGAGCATGACCGAATTAATAAAAATAACTCAGTCAGCTAAATTCAGTAAGACATTTCCACTTACTACAAATAGAGCAAAGACATCCTGGAATGACACAGAGATTTTATAAGAGATCAGAGTTGATGAAAGCTGCTTATTAAACAATGTTATGACATTTAAACAGCCAGCAGCCACAGGTGCTTTGCAAAGTTTCTTTACATGTTTGGAGTGTTTGCAAAAATCTGTGTGTGTTTCTGAGCTGTCAGCCTCCCTGCTAGTCCAAATACAGAACACACGCTTGAGGTTACACTGGTTCCTTGTATTCATGGAACTCAATGCACTGACAGACATGGACTGGATCTTCTTTCGTCGTGAGATTGATGGATGTTTCTGTCTAATGGAACTTTCTAATTAGTTTCCACTATGAGATAATAACAGGTTTGACCAGAACCATGTGTGCAGCTAACTGACCTGAAATCTGCTGTGGTTTATGGTAATTAATTGTGTTGGTGAATACTTGTCCTTTACAGCTGCTCATAATCTGTTTCAGTTGTTTCACTGGAGCTGGGATGGTCATGTAGATAATCTACTCACGTTGTAGAGGTCCGTGGCCAGGTTTTGGCTTATGTGCTGGAGCTGTGGGAAACTGCCGAGTCTTTGCTGCTCCGCCTGCTGCTCCGCTTCCTGTTTGAGCTGACACTGAGAGGACGATGAACTTTGGACGCACTGATCCAGAACATTCTCGTTCTTAATCAGCGACGTGTTCGTCGTGTTCACCTGCGGTCCCATCGGCCTCTGCTGCTGCAGAGAAACACATCACAGTCACCATGTAAGCTGAGCGGCAGGATGAGTGTATGTATGTACTGTATGACACAAGGACATTAAATCTGTCATACTGTTCCAAAGTGCGGCTGCATGTGCTGGTTGCGTAGGTTCTGCAGGTGGAGCTGCTGCATGGACTGCGACTGTTGCTGTTGGGCGTTGGGCCGTTGCTGCTGGAGACGGTGCAGCTGTTGTTGGTGGAGGTGCTGGCCCACCAGAGAGGACTGCTGGCCAGGCTGGGAACCGGGCAGACCGGTGAGAGGCTGGTGGGAGCCCGGCTGGTGCTGGTGGGACTGACTGAGGGGGTACGGGGGCAGCCTCTGGTCCAGAGGCAGCTTGCTGGTGTCCAGAGGGACGCCCTGGAGAGGGAGGGAGGGATGTGAGAACATGCTTAATATCTGTGATGGAGTCACTTTGTGCTCAGTTTGGGGGATGTGTTACCAGAATTAATAGGAACATGACCTTAAGTGTGTTTGTGTGTCACCTGTGTGATGGAGGACAGCGTGGGTGAGATGGTGGGGGAGAATTGTTTGGAGTGGTGCCTCCGTGACTCGCCCCCCATGGGCAGGATGAGCGGTGACAGCTGGGCTCGTCTCCGTGGTGACGTGCTGAGCGGTGGTTGACCCTGTCCACTCAGCAGAGGCGAGTAGGAGGACGAGCAGGAGTTGGACCCGCCCACGCCGCTGCTGTAGCTGGGGTTACTGCTGGACGCCGACTGCAGGGAGGAGTTGCTGAGGGAGGAGTGCAGCGACTGACTGCTGAGGGAGGACGGCAGGGAGGGGGACGAGCTGAGGGACGACTGCAGCGAGGGGTTGCTGAGCGACGAGTGCAGGGAGGCGGAGCTCAGAGAGTTGGAAAAGGAGTGGTTGCTGAGCGATGACTGGATGTTGGGGTTGCTTAGTGATGACTGCAGGGAGGGGTTACTGAGCGTGCTCTGTAGAGACGCCAGGAGACCTGAGGAGGGAGAACAAAACGAAAACTATGAACACAGACTCATCATCGAAACAGGCTGTAAAGAGACGAAAAAGTCCAAGCAGACAAAGATGTTCATCACTGATCTGCTGATTGTTCAGATTAATGGAATAATCACTGGGTGTTTAAAATGTCAGAACAGAATCACACACGCCCATCACAGTTTCCCCCAGCCAAGACAGCTCATGTCTTTAAATGTCATGTTTTATTCACCAACAGCATAAAACAGAAGTATTTATTCAATCAAATTAAGTTGGGAAACTTGTGAAAGCAAAGTTTGAAGAAATGCATCCTGAGAGCGTCACACAGCTAAAGGCCGATTCTCACAGTGATGTTCATGCTGAATGACGTCCTGCAGAGGAATAATAAAACATCAACAGAAAGTAGCTCAGAACCACAAAATGAATCCATGACTCATTTTAACGTAATAAACAAAACGGTGATGTGTTATCCAGAGGCAGCAGTTTTGCTGTTGACAGTCCATCCATTAGTCACCTTTAATTACAGCTACAGTACACTGCAACTAACGCAAACTAAAACTAGACCAACAAGTTTACAAAAATTTCATACATCCATTACATGATTCGTTACTAAGCAGTGGGCACAACAGGAGCATTGCTTTTCAGATTTTTCTGAGTTTTTACTTTTTAAAATAAAACCATTTGTTTGTGGAATCAGCTCCACAGGGAGACGAACCGGCCTGTTTCACCTGAGCTCCTCCCCAGGTGATAAAAGGGGGTGAAAACATCATCTCTGTCTCCAAACACACCCTCCTAACTTCACTTGCTCAAGCCGACCTTACTGTCCCTCCTTCCCATCTACCTCCCTCTCTCCGTTCTTGCTTTTTCTTATATCCTCAGCACATCAGGCTCATCCACAAACTATGCTTTTTGATCTGATTAAGCAAAAAAAAAAAAAAAGAGAAAACCTATAGTTTCCTCCTGCCAAACACCAGATGAGCATTTTTGATCATTAAAGAGAGAAAGTCTGATGATTTCTATATTATTTGTCAGTTTTAGTGTTTTTTTATGAGATTTGTTGACAACAACAAAAAGATCATGTACTTGAATTTGACAATAAAAGAGACAATGATCAGTTCTCGACCAAGAGTGAAGGTTGTTCAAGTCTGAAATGATCGATGGTCACCTACAGTCTGGGTTTCTGTATGTGGGAAACATGTCTACTTACAAATATCCCCAGTATAACAGAAAAGTTTCCATCTCTACCAAAGAATCTGCCTAAGACGACCCCAGTTTTTCATATTCTAAGTGTATTATTTTCTTTTCTGCACACCAAAGATGCATCCATCCAATCTTCTTTCAGCTGCTTCTGAAGACAGAGATGCAGCAGCAGGAGGTTTACTGGTGCTAAAGAAGAGGCGACAAAACTTACTAAATATAGCCCAGGTTCACCCTCTGAGAGCATGAATATCCCCAGAGAATGTCTTGCTAACCTGGGCAGAATTGATTGACATGTCCTGCAGGTGGTGCTGGAGGAAAGTTTGAGATGACCAACAAGGACACAGCTTCACCAATCACTCATTTTTTATATGATCAACCTGGTCTTCAGTTCCTCTGGAGCTTAGTGCTGAACTGACGGACAAACCCCGTTATGAGTATTTTGTATTCATTATTGTATTGTCGGGGGTGTTTGTTTTAGCTCTATATCACTCGTCATGCTAAACCCCCAGTTTGGAAACAGTGTGACATGATAGCAGCAGTCTTTCTCGTTGAAGGAGAAGGACTCTACTTGATATAAACATTTCTTACACATTCAACCTCAACACTGACAATGTGAGCTCGTCTGCCTGGTCGTTCTGTTCCAGGTGACGCTTTGGTCCCTCTGCAGCCTTATAAAGACACAGTGATGCTCCAGAGTCAGGTTTGGAGAGGCAGACTGCAGCCTGAGGTTGAGCAGGCAGCTTCCTGCCTGTGGTCGGTACAGTCACCTCACAAATGATAAAACACGGCTGCATTTTCCGACAGCGCTTCCACCCACGAAAAAAAAACCAACCCACAAAAAAAAAAAAAAAAAAAAAAAAAAAAACCAACCCTCTTCTCTCTCTGAGGATAAATTTAGAGCACCGCCCCACGGTACATCCCCCTTAGTTTCATCCTGTCCGCTCTCACCCACATACTTCCTCTGGTAACCTTCACATTAGTCAACTTAGCCGAGGCTTTTATCCGGACAGTTCTACAACAACTGAGCAGGCAGGCAGCTCAAGTCTTTCCAGAGGACACTTCAGCTGAGCTGTTGCTGCACTGAGATGATCAAAGGATATAATATGATCCATTTTATTTTTAAATCTCCACTAAAAGGAGGTCTGGTGTGTAAGAAAACAAACAGAGAAGCCAACTATCTGAACCACTTCAGACGGAGATCACATTTAAAACTAGCACATGTTAAATGTCAGCAGTAATCCCTCATTGCACGGGAAAAGTGTGCACACAGCTACAGTAAATACAGTAAATCAAAGCCGGTGCAGGAAGTGGGTCTGTAAACACTAAACAGCTCAGTGTTCCTGTTCATTTTCTCTTTCTAGTTCATCTAGGTTATGTGTTTACACACACACTCCATATTATCTGATGTTTTTATTGATAGACGATAAAAATGATGCACAAAACTATAAAAACAGGACAAGTTGTAATAATTTAGAACTATCCTTTAAAACATTTACTAAATTTGCAGAATATATGAACTGTGAAAGTTTTGTGCAACCTGCCACACCATTTCACAGAAACTCTCCTGTTGTGATTTTACTTAGACAATAATTGAAGGTGTAAACAGACTCTATGAAACATTGAGTGAGGACATGTTGAGTGAACAATAAATACACAACCCAACACGCCAGAGAACAGGTAGAGTGTGGTTATAGTTGCTAGGAAACCCCACAAATCCTGTGAGAACATGAATCCTCCTCCTTTCCTCCCCTGGAGAAAAGGATGGAGCAGACAGAAGACAGAGAGAACTTCATCAGAGCTCTGTCTGCTCTGCTGTTATTTATTTTACACTTTGCAGACTGTGATGCTACTAACTCGGATTCCAGCCATAAAAGTCAAATATCTTATAAAGAGCAACAGACATGTCAACAATGTCCACTGCACCAATCAAGCCACGCACACAAAAACACTTTCAGACTGTACGTACCTGACGCGTGGTGGTGGAAATTGCTGTTGCCTCCAGGTGCATTAGCCGTATTGATGCCCAGCTGGGTGAGTGTTGACGCCAAGTTCCCTGTGCTGCTCCCCCCACTCAGAGAGGAGGATCCTGGGTAACCGGGCTCATCCTGGTCCAGCGGCGTGGGCAGAGGGGAGGGGAAGTGGAGGCTGGACAAGTCAGGCAGCGAGCCGCCAGTGTTGAGAGCAGAGGGGACTCCGTGAGCAGGTGTGGACGGCTGCTCGGGGGATGTAAAGATGCTGAGTGGGATGGAAAAGAAGAGGAGGTTTGGATTAACCTGGGCATTAAACATGCTGGGAAACAATGATTTAGATGTCATGCAATTTAGTAAATTGAGCAATATTGTCACAGGCAACACTCAAACAGAAGTCAGTGCTGTACAAATATTAAACAGAAGTTAATTTCTCCAACATCCATCCAGATCCTCTCTCCAAAATCACCAGTAAACATGTATGATCATTTTCACTCCTGAACATTTAACATTCCCTGGCTGGGATTATCCCAAGAAATCTGAATTTCCTTGGTTAAAGGTCGAAGAGAAAATTTCACATTAGAGTTAGGAGTTAAACAATAAGGACACGAAAGCAACAGAAGCTGCAGAAACACTGATTACAGCCAGTCAGAAAGTCAGAACAACAAAATACGGTCATGGACACGGCCGTTATGCAAGAGATTAATCCAATTTCAGGCCACACTAAAGCAGTGTCCAAAAGCAGCTATGATATAATACAGTGGGTGATATGCTGTATGAATAGGGAGTGTTTGTGTATTTTGTGCTATGACTTACTTGATGCCAGGGACTTCACAGGACTTGGGCCGGGATGACAACAGAGGCAACTAGAGAAAAACAGATCCATCTTAGGTCTACTTCACAACTACTGGCAATTTAGAGTCACCAATTAAGTTGCATGTCTTTGTGTGGGAGGAAACCCACACACAGTAATGTGACAGTGCTAACCACTGAATTTCAGGTGAGATGTTAGATTTTAGGAGAATAAATAAAAAACAAACCAAAACTTTTTGTTTCTGTAGGGCAGTTTGACAAATAACACACCATAAGCTGTTAGGAGTGGTATTTTTTAAATCTGATATAAAAAAACAACATGAACATTAACAATAACACAAAAAAAACTTAAAACATAAAACAGGTAAACACCAGATTTATATGACCTTACCTTCTTGGTGTCCCAAGGTTTGAGCAGTTTGCCCTCATCCAACACGTTCTCTTCGATGGGAGGGACCGGGTACGGAAACACTGAAGGGACAAGAATTGAGGTTTAATATTTAAAAAATTAAAATTACTCAAACTTTTTAATCAGCACGAGAAGGCTGAGGTTAATTAAACTGATTAGTTTAAACAGAACATATTCTTAATATAACTGAAAATGAATGTTAAACACTCTTTTTGAGCACACACATATTCCAACATAAAAACTCACACGTGCTATAAATACAATCAGCAGGAGACTGTTTTTGTGAAAACTGAGCTGTAGTTTATATCTTCTGACAATGGAGGGAAACTGAACTAAAACATGAGACCAGTGATTGTGTGAATGTGTTTGTGTATAACTCACTTCTTCTGCCCTCAGCATCGCTTTGACCTGCAGGTCGGTACATAGAGGCCAACAGAAAGACAGACACAACAGGTTTCACTGATTCGGAAAGTATTAGCTACAGTTTACATTCAGAACATCCTGACTTTGCTGGCACCTGGAGGAAAACCTGTTTAGACTGAGATCTTTATCCTTGGGGACTGTGCGAGCTGTTTAGTCAGTTTAACAATGAACAGCTCCCTGCCTTACATCAAGTACAAAAAAATCCTGACATTACTGAACTAAGACTTTACACCATTTTCAGTTCCCTCATTGTGGCTTTAAGAGGCCCCATATGTCTCGTTATTGACAACTGTACAGAAGTCACTTTCTCTCAGTCAACACAATCCTATTTATGTTTGGATGGCCGAGGCACCTGCTAGACTTTAAATATATTTCGGCATCTGAAGGATGCATACGTACATTTTTTTAAACTTTCCTCAACTATTCACCATTTTACATGTTACACATTTTTAATAGTTACTGACAAAGTGTGTAACTTTGAAGGACCAGTAAGTTATATTGTTGGCCCAAAATGTTCATCGATTTGTTCAAAAACTGACTTTGGAATATGTAATCTGACTGTGGCGTCCCACAGGGATCAGAACTTTGACCGCTTTTCTTTGATATGTACATACTATAATTTCATTCTTTCTCCAAATATAAAGTAGAAAAAAAGATCACTGCTGTTACATTGACGAGAACAATTAACTTCATACAAAAGCCAGCTTTTTTTCCTCTTTTTGAAAAAAAAGTTGAAAAAAATGTTTCTGGTGGTCCCTTAGCCACACAACAACAAGAATATTAACCAAACTTGTCACTGAACCATCTGATGGTGGTTATTTATTTAACTTTTTTACATTTAACAAAAGAAACCTTGGTAACTCTACACTTTCCACAACATTTTCCAACTCCTAATTATGTCTATGATGTTGCCAGGAAAAAAAAAAAGGGCAATTTATTTTCTAATTATGAGGAAAACTGGAAGGACCTTGAATGAGTTAATCCTATTAATGGAAAGAAAATATTTTATTTCTTATTAATATATTAGTCTAAACTTTATAGATTTTAAATTGTATGTTATGTTGACAAATTTCACAGTTTTGCATGTTAAGCTGAGCTTCTGGGAAATAGGAAAACTATGGAGTGGAAAATTTGAGTTTTTGCAGTAGATCGTCCTCAAGTGTTTTGGAAAAAATTATATCACGATAAACCTCCTGAGATGAACCATCTTGTTCTCCCAATACAGGCATCAACCAAAACAAAGGAAAACACATCACAAACATAACACAGTAGTAACAAATACATACACAAGGAAACACCACACAATAAACGCAAAATACACAGGTGTAACCGAACAACAATGCAAACATTAACATAACATCTTGTACTGGTGTATTTCTTTTGAGATGAGTGTGATTCTGCTTGTGTGGGCGTGCGGACCCAGATTTAAGAATTTTTAAGTGTTAAGTAAAGGACATTTTGGTTACAACATTAAAATAACTGAATTTAAATCACCTGTTCTGTTGTTATTTCTCAATATATAAATCAGAGGCAGCAGCATTCTGCACTGAGCAGAGTGTTTGTGTTTTTGTTGTGAGGTGTTCTCTCACCGGTGCGTCTGGTGCTCTGGGTGGATCCTCCCGTGATGAAGGGGTCCCCTGTGGGAGGGTTCATTACACTGGTGTGAAGGGCTGAGTCGGAGTTAGTCCTGAGGGCGAGAGATACACACACATTTTGTTAAGGGAGGCATGGAGATACAGATAAATAACGAAAAAGGCAGAGGAAAAATTATTCAAAATAAGAGAAGTTGAAGGGGAGTCTTAATATCAGCACAATATCACAGTGAAAGTGAAAATATTAACCTCAGCTGCATTGAGAAATAAAAACTAACTGACATCTTCTTTTTTTCAGAAAGTCAGATCAGATGAGAAAATATTCAACTTGTGCATGAATGACTAGACACACGTACACATTTTGAAACAACTGTTAAAAGCATTTCAGACACCCACTCTAGAAACTCACAGATTTTAACAGTGACTAGAAGCACAGTTGTTACTGGTTGAACTCTTCAGCAGAAAATTACGTCTTTGGTGATAACTGGTGTGCCTGATTTTAGTGTGCGTGTCTTGGATTTTACAAAAACACTTATGCAACACCTCAGGTGTTACAGATTAAAGAGAGCGGCCTAAACAGAAGTTACACACAGAGATGTGAAGTGAAAAAGACGCGAAGAACAAAAGATCTATAGAAAGTTTTATGGAACAGTGAGAGGAGCAGAAGAGTCAGTAAACGTAAAGTTTGATAGGACACGTGTTTTATTCTGTTCAAGACTTTCCTTCACTGTCCAAGCAGGAGCTGGAGGGTGACCAGCAGAAGGAAGAAAAGAAGGATGTAAAGGCAGGAGGAGGAAGAAGAGGATGAGATTCACCTGTTGAGTGCAGTGGTGGGGAGACGAAACAATTGGCTTTTATCCCCGGGGAAGTTTCCGGACCAATTCCTTTTCGTGATCAACAAGAACAACAAGTTATTTTCCACCACCGAGCAAGAACATAAAAAAAAGGAGGAAAAACTAAACAAAACCTGTATGAAAAAAATTTAAGCGAAGAGGAAGGAAGATGGACGCAGCAAGCGAAGGACAGAGGGAAGCTGGCGGGTCACCTGTGTGACTGATAAAAAAAGATCAATATCAGCTCATCTGTGCATCAGTCTGAGCTTAGTTTATGATTGTCAGCAACATCATGACTGATACCTCATCAATTTCATCTTGGATCTGTGCTCACATATGTGAAATATGTCTCATATCTCAAAAAACAGAACAGAAAAACACGAAAATACATTTTTGTACAATTCAACAGCAGTTCAGCTTCTGGAAAAAAGTCTGCAAGTGTTTATCTTGCCTTTTGTTCCAGAAAATACTGGCTCCTTGTTAGAAATACCACATGAGCAATTAGTTAATTATGTTAGAAAAAGGAAAAACAAGCCGTTTCACAAACCGTTTATAAAAATCTTATATATTAGAAGAAAGCCTGATCTTTGCTATTACTACACACTCAACAACTCCTTCATATTTTTTATTTTATATTATATATTGGTACAACAGTTGTCTATGAAGCCCAGGGTCACTGGTTCGACTCCACATTGCTCCTGGCTACATGTCGAGGTATCTTTCAACAAGGCACTAAAGCCCCCCAGTAGTTCTGTCATCTTCTGTCTGTCAGCTGTCCAACAACAATCTCCCCAAAGGCGTCACTAAAATATGTCATTATCATTTCAGTTCTCTGGGATAATGGAAGCCATAAAAAGCGCTGAGAGATAATCATGTTTACGCAAGCTCCAGCATCCTTTAGCTGGCACCACAAAAGAAGAGGCCAGACAATTTCATCCTTCTGAGCCACGGTTACAAGAACTGAACTTGAACTTGTTTTGACCAAAATCCCCAAACCTGGCAGGACGACCTGTAACCAAACCTCTCCTGAATAAACACACTCCTTTTGACTCTGCTTGGCTTGAAATTAGGCAGACTGTGCCTAAATGAACCAGATGAAAAAAATGCAGCAAAAAAAAAAAAACTTTTCTACTCAGACCAACGCAGACAAAGCACAGGTGGGACGTTTCTTAAACCTGTTTAACTGTTTTACCAGAATGCTTGATGTTGAGAAAGTCTCCAACTGGTGTTTGGCGACCTGACAAAGTGACAGCTGGAGGAGTCGAACCTAACCAGTCTTTACTTGTCAGACGTGTGTGTGTGTGTGTGTGTGTGCATGTTGTGATGTGCAGTGGACCTTCTGTGACTGTGGACAGAAGCCAGTCTCGCTCTGAAGGGTAGTTGTTGTCTTGTTAGAAGGAAGCCAGAAAGAACGCAAGCAGGCAGGAGAAAATCAAATGACTGGAACGTTGCAGAGACCAGAAGAAAAAGCCAAAAAAAGAAAAAAAAAAAAAAAGGAGGCAGATTCCCAGAAGGAGAAAGAGCAAAATAAGAGAAAAAAGAAAAGGAACTGAGAGCTCTTCAAAACCAACTCAAGTCTGGAGAGACGCCGAATAAAATCAGCTCAATTCCTGTTAGTTGTCTAGAGGTTAGTGTAACTGCTGGAGAGGCAAATGAACCACAGCAGCAGCAACTGCAGGATCCACCAAAACCTTTGTGAAGCCTCAGTGTCACATTATGCGATTCTGGTTGGGAGCATCGAGAAATTCACTCCAGCGTCAAAGAGAAACCAGCTGTGTCGTACTCATGGAGGCAGACTGCTGAGTGAGAAAGTTATGTCTACTCTTTGGAACTTTCAGTGCTGCTTCAGCTGCCTAATGTTACCTGGTTAGATCAATGTGATATGACACAATGTGAACTGCGGATATAAACTTTGATATTCCCCAGTAAAGTCCTAGAAAATACTAGTAATTTTTTAATAACATCAGAGAACCTGCTTCTTTAGGACCAATTAACATTCATGTGTCACTCTTTCTAGAAAGATAATTAATTCTATTTAGTAAACATTGTATACCTGCATGTGTTTAGAAAAGCATACTGCCTTATATATTTCTCATAGTATCATGCTAGTACTAAAACTCAGTGATGCAGTGGATGTTTGTTACGGTCATTTTCTCTTTTTACACCACCTGAGGTGTCACAAAGGCATCAGAAAGGTGCACAAGCAGTGGGAACAGAAGATGCTTTGGAAATAACAAACAGGCATCCCTACAGACAGCCAGGTCTCCACAGAGACAGACGGACAGGGGGTGTGGGGGGTAGGTTAACAAAGGTACCTTCTCCAGCTGGGGTCGGGCGGTGGAGACAGGTAGGCAGAGTTATACGGCGAGTTGTCCACCTGAGGAGACGGCAGGTTAAGGAAACAACACATTTACAGACGAACTACACTTTCTGCTTCTACGTGACGTCTCTGTGATGGACTGTGGCTGCTGGTTTCAACATGGTTAAAATCTTCTTTGCTGAATTCTGCAGAATATAAGTAGCAATTAAACCAAAAGTTGTTTTTCCCCCTGCAGAGAGCAGTTTCAGCACCAACTGCACAGATTCCCACTCAAACTGTTACCAGTTCCACATTTTCACACATTCTCCTGAAGCCCTAACTGAACAGACTGGGTGATTGCTGCACAAGTTCAGGGTGATTTTTCTTTTTCCATTATGTGCTTGCATCAAACCTACAGATTTATTTGAATCAGAGTTACAGAGCCTCTGAAATTACTTTTTCACTGTGGAAACCTCATGTCCTTTAACCTGGGGATTCCCACAGTCTTTCCTAATCACCCCGTGAGGCTTTGGTACCAAGTTCTCCTTTTATGATTTCACTGTATTTTATAAAAGAGAAAATTTTTGATGGACACCATTAAAAATGCAGCAGCTGAACTGAGCTTATAGCTTTTATGGCCTGTTTTTCTGGTGAAGTCGATGGCTGTGAGGCAGTGATATTCTTACCAATATTGTTGTACCTAGATGAGGAAGTCGGCGTCTTAGCTGCTGCTGGTCTCATCTAACCTCTTCATTGTTTTTGATTTATTCTGCGGTAGCACCTTTATCCTTGTATTATCTTGTTTTATCTCTGTTATACTATGAGGAATCTTGTCCTGCATTTGCTTTGTAACCTTGTCCAACAAATTGTCCCCCACTGTTCTTATTTTTAAAGGATTGATTGCAGCAGTAAAATGTTCGTGTTGTTGCTCTTATTATGACATTGCATCACAGCTGTCTGATGAATCATGGTTGACAGTACCATCACCACACCTGAAAAGTACTCAGAACATAATTTACTGTCACATTCAGAGCAGGGCACAAACTTGATTCCAGAAATTTGTTCCCAAAGCTGCTGGAGAACAGTTCAAACATAAGAAGAACCAGCGACATTGGATATTACTAAGAGAAAAAAGTGCACGCTCTGAATTGATCTCTAAATAAAGTGATAAAAAAAAAAAGACTATTGTGTTTAGAATCAAACTCTGGACAATAAACATTTTTAATTATTGCTTTTGAAACTGGACCTTAACCTTACTGCAGTTACGTTTCTTGTCAATCACACTATACTCACAAAGCAAAGACGGAAAAAGCTTTTTTTCAGCTTGATTTTACAAAGCTGCACATTCACACCTCTTTTTGACACCACCTTCCAGCTGTGAAGTATGAAACCCTACAGGTTTAATATTAACACAAAGAAAACCTCACAACAACTTTCAGTTCCACTTATAAACTGTTGGATATGTGCCTTGCTGAAGGGCATAAAAATCACTCCACTCAGTTATAATCAATATGAAGGCAAGGGCCTCTTAACCATCCTTTAAATACAGGGAATTAATTGAGTCCAGATCAATGATGAGCATGTACAGAATCCTTGATACAAAAGCATGTTGTGTTTCTGCTGTGACCTCAAAATACATAACTGGCCAGCTGACAAGACGACATGAAGCAAACCTAACACGAGATAAGAGAAATAATATCTCTGTATGAGGTTTTACAGCAGCACACTGTTTTAGGATTTAGGTGGACCTGACAGGGGAATTCACACTGTGGAAAAAAACACACTGAGGCCCCAGTTGTTTTGGAGGATGTTGAGGCACTGTTACACTGGATGCTGTGTTCCTTCATCACCATGAACACACACTGTAGATTGTTTGCTACAAATACTGCTGCCACAAATACTCACTAGAGCACTGAATGTGGATTAAGTGCAGCTGAGAATAGTCCCCAACAGATGCACCGTTTCCTTCAGTGTGTTTGTTAAAACTGCAATGACCAGACGGTTCAGGATTTTTAAAAATAAAACTGTATCTGAGGATTCACATCTTCAGCGTGAACCAGCAAACCTGGAGCTGTCTTTTTGTTAAAGGACAGAACAACTTATATGAAAGTCAAGGATACTTGTCGGTTGGGGTACGGTCGAACCGGCGAGATGAAACGCCGGTCCCTCTGGACTCGCTCCACCAGACCGTGGTGCCGAGTTGACCGGTTGGACTCGAGAGTGGAGGGGAAGGAGCCCTAGAAAAGTGAGTGAGAGAGAGGGGGAGGGGGAGAGAGAGAGAGAGAGAGGGAGAGGGAGGGAGGGAGAGAGAGAGAGAGGGGGAGAGAGAGAGAGAGAGAGAGAGAGAGAGAGAGA
>JAUYWH010000008.1:952861-968267 GCA_034779795.1 Ctenopoma multispine
ATCAATAGCCCACTTAGAAATCCCCTTACTGATAAAAATGCTGATGTGTCAAATACTTATTTCCCCCGCTGTATGTGCCGTGTGGAAGTAAAGAGGATAATATTGGATCATATTATACAGCCCAATCTATTTGTACACTACAGTAGTTCTTCATAATCACTGATCATCATAAATTATTCTTAAACATGATCTGCAGCAGAAATGTTTTAGATTTTTTAGAGTTTTTCAAAATTCACATACAAAATCATTTTTATGAGTAGCATTAAAGCCTACATTACAATAGAGACTCTATTAAATATGTTTTAAATGAAATGTTCAAATTTTCTGCATTCAGATGTAAAAAGAGAACATGATAAACACGGAGCAGAGCAACTGTGACTGGTCTGTGAGGTAATTCATAATGTAATATTGTAGTCACAAGGTGAGGACACAGTTGTTAAACTAATGACTTCTCCATTTCCAAACCCAGGCTGAGTTGCTGTTAGTTGGCTGTGTGAATTAATGAATCAAGAGTCAGCTAGGAATAGGGCTCAACAGCATGTTATGGAATCTGAATCTATTATCTGAATCTGAATCATCTGGTTCAAAAATGGGATCTGGGATCACCCTGAAGTCAGAGTCTTAAATTCATCTAAGAAACAAGCTGACACTAAAAATGAAGAAACATGGAGCAGCTTTAAAGAAAGCGTCGACTGTATTTCCCAACCCAAAACAGTCCCTTTCTTCCTAAGAGTCAGATAAGAAGAATGATAAAACCTCATATCTGTAAGACTCTTAGCAATCAGAGTTTCTACTACTACTACTACTGGAAAATGTGGGATCACTACTCACACACTGAGCTGATACCTTAATGTAATCTGACTTGGATGAAGTGTGGAAGACCTGCAGCGATTGGTAGATTTTTCCTGAGTTGGTAAGGCTTTTACAGACCATGCAGAGTGTTTCCTACTATAATAGCAACGACTGACAAACTCAAAGCCACCAGCCTGCACTGGCTAACACATTTAATCACAGCTAACCAAACATTTAAAAATCTGAAAGTATCCGTTCCATCATCAGGCCCCAGAAGGCAAAATTCTGCCCTGTGGTGGAGAAAACCTTAAAACAGACTGAATTAGAGTTTGTCTGGTGATTGTGGGCTGGTGCTAGTGCAGGTTCAGAGTTGGTTAAACTTGCTAACCTCAGAACTGGTTTGCTTTTCTGCAAGCTAGAGAATCACCACAGAGTCACTACTTAGCATCAACCGTGTTGGTATCAATTACACATGTATCACTATACACTATATCAATTATAGTTAATTTAATGTAATAATGAAGGATCCACTGTCTCGTTGCTCATGATTATCCTGCCCCAGCCCCTGATATAAGCAGTTCCTAGTTCTAGACCAATTAGGAGCCATAATTAGGAACTGGCTTTGAAGCAGCCCTGGAAGTGGCTTAGTGGAAAAGGACATACTGTAAATGGGTAATAACTCTACAGGGACCCTGTGTTACTAGTGGCATCATGGTGCACAGTGAATTATATGTAAACTCTGGAATATTGTGTATCTATGAAATGTTGACAGATCTGACTTCTTAAAATTCTCTTTTCTAGCTTCACAGCAAAATTATTTAAAATCCACATGCTTTCAGAGTAACAGGAATGTTTCTGCATTCCTTAATGGCCTAAAATAAAAAGGCAGACTGTGCAAAGACAGAGCTTCTTTTAGGGATTCTACAATTTTCTTTACGAGCTGACCTTGAGGCTTTGGTCATCTGTTGTAAACAAAGTTGTAAAAATAATTCCAGCAGTGGAGGTGCAATATTTTAGAGTTATTACGAACACCAGGCAAAGATCAGAGCACAAGATTCTGAAAGTGCAACACTGCTGTGGTTTTCTTATCCAGAATATTATCACAGCACACATCCTCCATGCCTCAACAGTAAGGCAATGTAGGATATATATGATGTATTTACACATCATTGCTGCTACAGCTACTGAATCGTCAGCTGGAGTCTGTGAAACAACAGCAAGTGGGCAATGGGTCTCCACATTTTGACTTTTAGTAAGTTTAGTTCATTTTTACACAGGAGTTCGACATACTCAACATGAAGCTGCAGGGCTCAAACCAATTTGTCACTGAGGCTTCTGTCAGTGTCAAAACATTTGTAGTAAAACTCAGTGAAATAATGGAAAACCCAGCTCACTAAGGCAAACCTCAGCCACTGTCTGACATGCATGTCTGAGTTCTTGTGGATCAGGGAGCTGCATTCGACTATGATCATTTTCTTGTTGCCATTGAAAAGCAACAGCAGGACACTAAGCAGTGATTTGCTAGCATTAAGTTTCACGGCATCACTTTCCAGGTGTTTGCAGACCTGCATGGCCCAAGTGCAACCTGCGGTTAAGCAAAGCACACAAAGGTAACTGGGACCAAATCTTACCTGTCCAAACTCTTCAAGCAGCTCATGTTTTCCACTGTGAGGCTCAGTAAATACCAGCTCCGTCCAAGCAAATTCAGTTCAAGTGCTGCCAAGTGTCAGGCAGACTTTGTACATGTTGGACAAAATGTGCTTCAGTTATTGTAAACTATACTAATTATTTTTGGAAACAATTTCAAGCCCTGTGAAGTGATGTGAGTTAGAAAACCCAAAGATCAAGTCATTTTTCAAGCAGAAATCCAAACTTGATCTGGTTCGAGCTTCTCAAAGATGAAGATTTGTGGGTTTTCACTCTTTCGTTTTTGAGTTTTGCTGACCTGACAAACAACACATATGAGGGCTCCAAATGGTGTTTGTGAAAATCATTAATCATTGTAATTGATCGATAGATGCTGTTCATTTACATTGTTGATAATCTGGGGTTACAAATTCTCATTGAAGCAATCACTATACAGTATACAGAGAGAGCTTTTAGTTTATTAGGTACATCAAACTAAAACTCACAGTCCTGCAATAAATCATGTCAAAATGATAAATGGCATCAGGACTTTATTAGACTGCATTAGTTTTAGCTGAGATGTGTCTTAAGAGATGCAGTGAATCTGTGACTGTACTGAAATACTGAAAGACGTACTGCAAGTCTCTGATTTCAGTTGTCTTCAGCAGAAAATACAAACAGTCACAGTCTGTTACAGAGAGGCTGCATATCAATACTGAACAGCTTTGACATGGAGCGACTGCTGACACCAACACGCGAACACACACACCCTGATGATGTTAGCTGATTCGACCACCCATGCACTCTTGTTGCAGTGAGTGTGTGTGTGTGTGTGTGTGTGTGAGAAAGACAAGGACAGGATGAATAACCTGAGGAGCCCAGAAGGGTGGTATTGTCAGTAAATGGAGGAGGAGGTGGTGTATGTGTCAGAAGCTCCGTGAACTATTCTCATTATTTAACCCACCACTAGCATTGATATCTGACTTACAGTGCTGTGAAAAAGTACTGCCCGTTTCTGGCCCTATGTGAAAAAGTAACTGCCCACTCCCTTTGCTGGATCATGACTGAACTGTGATTAACCACATTTTTTGGAAAGCAAAGTTAAATTTCACTTGCCAGACCCAGGCCTGATTGCTGTCAGACCTGTTAAATCAAGAATTCACTTAAATGAAAGCTGTGTGACAAAGGGAATCAAAAAGTTTTCAAACAGCAACGCATCATGTTGTGATCTAAAGAAATTCAACAACAGGGTTACATGCCACTTCTATGGCTTTAAGACTCCAGAAAACCACAGTGAGGGACATGGCGAATGTTCTCAGGAGTGACCGGCCTACAAAAATGACTCCAAGAGCACGACTCATCCAGGAAGCTGTAAAAGAACCCAGAACAACATCTAAAGAACTGCAGGCCTCACTTGTCTCAGTTAAGGTCAATGTTCATGACTCAACAATAAGAAAGAGACAGGGAAAAAATGGCATTATGGGTGATTTATAAGAACATGATACCAATAGTCAAACATGGTGGTGGTAGTGCGATGGCCTGGGGCTGCTTTGCAGTTTTAGGACCTGGACGACTACCATGAATTCCGTGCTCTACCAGAAAATCCTGTCCTGGAGAATCTTCAGCCATCAGTTTCTGATCTCAAGCTCAAAGAAACTTAAGTTATAATGCAGAACAAGGCTAGAAAAAAATTTGGTTTAGGTGTGAATTGTCTTGATTTGTTCTACAAATATTCAGTTTAATCATGTATAACAAAAAAACATTGAAGCTTGATATTCCAAAAGCTGGAACTAGGATCTAATTGGCATTTTGCTTATAAAAATGACTTAAACTATCATGTTATACTGAAAATAACTGTAGATTATTCATTAATTGATCATTTAAACTGTATAATGTATTATTTTTTGAATTTTGAGATCAATAATTTAGACAGTGAAAGAATTTTCAAAATAGAAGCGAAAATGTGGTAAAATTTTGCGGGGGGGAAAAAATGTGAGGCTTGAGACATGAGGCCGAGGTTAGTTCAATGATGTTTAGCTCTAAAGATGTTATCATGATCATCAGTGTGATTTACAGCAGGGCTGACCTAACAAATTAAAAATATTACACTGATGTCCGCCATACTTCTGTGCTCTTCTGTGCAGCGCAGAATCGTCCTCAACCAACTTCAATACGACTCACTTCCGAGGTCAGACATACGGCTCCACCATTTGTGACTAAAACAAAAACCTGATCATTTCCTCGATGCTCAGATGACGCTGATCTTTCAGCAGGATTGTGGGGTAAACCTCAACATGTTTCAGTACTGAATGAACACTGAGCATCAAGACATGTAAGTGCAGGAAGTTAGAAACTTAAAGCTCAGTCTGACTTTCATGACTTTTCATGTTTACTTTGATCAGATAAGTCGATCAAAGTAATCAGATTACTCTCAGATATCCCAAAGAAAAACAATACATTTTCACAAGCGTTTGATTTTTCTGATTAAAGAATTGATTTTAATTTTATCTACATGTATTAATTTACCAAAGGGGCTATATTATTTTGTTTTTTTAAAGGTATCTTCACTGTTACGATGATGAGCGTCCAGATTAAATGAAGACAAAAAGCACAAGCTTGTGAAATTTAAATACTGGTTGTGATCAACTGGTGTCAGTGTGTGGTACTAATGTTGTGGCTGATCGCTGTACGCATCGTTCCCATGTTGTTTAGTATATGTCTAACCTTTTAACATTATTTTAATCAGCAAATGTGTCGTTAGCGTTATGCTAACGTCCCAGCTAACGAGCCTTAGGTTCACTTTTTTCATTAATTTAAGAAATGAGCTTAATCAGCTGTAGCCGTTTCTTTTCCACGTCGCATGGAAAATGGTAAAAATCATCTGATGAGTGATTTTAGCTTCAGATTAACTGAGACATCACTGTTTCACCGCACTGAAACGAGAGCCCTGAAGTAAAAATGCCTCTTTAAGAATGCCAAATAAATGTCACATAAAATTTCTGTCACACAGTAAATCTGGAACCTTGGGATTCATAGACAGTTGCCTGTCACAGTAAATCAGCCTTAAACTGAGGCACCACTGAAGTAACAGTATGTAAGACATTTTAGACATTTTAACAAGATTATTTATCCATGCATGATGGGTAATATGGTATAATGTGTCAATCACACAAAAATTCTGTTGTGTCTTCCCAAGACAAATAAAATCAACATACCTGTGGACAACGCACAATATGAACAAATCTCTCCCTCGAATGCTAAATTTGTATGGATGTAATTTTAGACGAAAAACAACACCTACAGATTTTTTACTTATTTAATAGAAAGCTGGCAGATTGTCACAACCGGGAAGCTGAATCCACTGAAAAAACACCCTTTATAGCCAAAAAATGAGTCCTGCTTAGTGAGGCCTGACTACAGAAAGAAATGCATCACTGACGTGTGAATCACAGAGGAAACCAGTGAAATAACAGCAGCTGTACGGGAACAATTTAAACAACCGTTAAACTGTTAATGCTTAATTTTCAATGCAACTTTTAAAACGTCTTTCTTTAAATATTTAGTCAGTTAATATTCTAACTAGGCAAAGAGTAACTAAACGTCCATTACAGATTTTACTTTAATAAAACATCTGCAACAATCACAAACTAGTCCATTTGTATTCTCATGAAACAGAAAGAAGCTCCACCTGATAAATGACTAAAATAAAAGACAGAAAAATAAATTAATCTGGCTCAATTGTGGCCCACAATGCTGAACCAACTTGTATCTGCACCATCAATCTTCAACAAACACCCCTAGTGTTTACTTAACATAACTTTAACACAATTCAATTAAGTGATGGAAGACACTAATTATTATTTCTCCCTTTTTGGCCTATGATCCACTGACAGACTCAAACCTCAACTCAAATTACAGAGTAAATCATGACCACTTAGCATGTTATTCAGTCTAGAAGACATATGAACACTCAAAGCAAATGAGTTTGTTCTACGAATTAGTATGTAAAGAGCCAAATTCGACTTAAAAAATAACAAAATAAAGTGAATATTTTAGGTAAAGATTTAAAACAGACAGGTCACGACAAGTGGCTCATAAGCTGGCATTTACTACTTAAAACGGCAAACCTGCCATTGAAAAACACTTAACGTTACACCTTTCTGAGTGTAATGTTATCACCCAGCTACACTAAGAGATGAGTTTTAAAAGTGAAGGTTGGCTCAATCTGACATGGAAAGAGTTCCTAAAATGTGCCTCCCTTGAATGCCGCATTTACCAGAAGTAAGATATAATTAGCTAAACGTCATTATTTACATGCTTCTTGTTCAATATATGTGTGGCAATAAACGGTGACACAGTGAAATGCCAGATTTTTGAACGGAGTCCGGCGGGACGTTCTCTGAGCGTAGCGGGGTTAGCTGAGTGACAGCGACGTTCACGTAACATAGTAAACAAGCCACGTTAGCTCCCGCAGCTAATGCTTGCTAGCTACGCTAACGACGTATCGGAAACGGACAACAGGCACCAACAGTTTGTGCTAACTCTGTATAACACCACTAAACTACACGCTTTAGGCCGACGGCCGCGATAAACGTCCCAAATCCAAGCAGAGCGCCATGTAGAGGCAGTCATGTAACATTATCTGGGAGCCTGACAAGCCCAGGCTAGGCCTCTCTTCCTCCGGGCAGCTCTCCTCCTCCTGCCTCCGTCTCAGACTTACCCTGGTCGAGTTGATGTCCATCATAACCTCCTGGAATGCGGCGGTCTCCTCGGCCTGCCGCTGGGTATGCAGCGCTATCTTCTCGCTAAACTTTCGGGGGTTGGTAGCCCCGGACCCGGTGCCCGAGACGGGTCCGGGTCCGCAGCCGCCTGTACCCGTCGCAGACATCTTCACCGAGCAGACAGAACGATTTTCAGCAGAGAGGGGCGGGAAAAGAGAAGAGCTCCCACTCAGCTGCCACTTCTGGTGACCGCAAACGTCAGTCGCTGTACGCTGCTGTTCCAGGAATTTAAACTTCTGGCTGTTGTTGTATATGTCAAACAAATACAAAAAAATTAAACTGAACATTAAATGATAACAATGAAAATGCTCCTAGTTACAGCCCTACATGTCATTTTTTCCTTATTTCTTAGTTTTTACAAAGTAGGAACGTGTTGAGTTTAATAATAATGTATTTGTTCTGTTGTTATTAAGCGTGTTTTGGTGCTAACAGTCTATTTTAATTGAACTTAATTAAAATACCGAAAATAAATGCTCACATTTTGTGTAAATAGAGCCTCAGTTACACACACTACTCTTTGTATTCAGTGTGTTTCTGTTAAAATTAAAATCAGAATATGAATTTCCTTCTTTATGCTGAAAATATGTGCAAATATTAGATGCACACAGATCGTCCTTAATTCACGTACGTTTTACTACAACATTTTCTAATAAAAGTGACTTCTTAATAATGACATATTTGGGGCCCTGGTGTAAAATCTGTATTTGACTTTACTGACATCATCTCTTGTTAGAGATGAAAACTTGCAGCATGATGTCAATATGTGGCTTTAGAAAAGCGATTCGGTTCCAGAGTTAGAATCTGTATCAGGTGGCTCTTTGTGGGTAAAATAACGGAGTGAGTCATCCTGTTATACACAGACAAGCTTTGGTGATTGGGAGAAAGTGGCAGCGCGCCTCCTGCCGACAGGTTCCAGCTACTGCAGCTGTAAAGACAGAAGCAGAGGTCAACTTCCTGAATCAATTACTGTGCTGTCACTGTCATTCTTTAACAATCCACAGTTTCTCATCTGCTCTGCGTTTCTGCTCTGTAGGAGGAGCTGAGGTCAAAGGTCAGCATCCGCAGCTGTAGGAGTTCACCTTTCTTACCCAAAGACACAGATATGTTAATGTGCGGTAAAGAGAAAAAAACATTTCCTGGAGATCTTGTGTGGGCTGATTTAAGTTGAAAGCAGAGGATGATAGTGAGTAAAAACAGAAGAGGAACAGGGTTTAAAAAAGGGTGAAGAATAAACTACTTTTACTTCCTTCAACCGACTGTGGAACATTAACTGTATTTACAGTTTAACTGTTCAACGTCTCCTGACAAAATACTTTGTTAACCATTTGTCTCTGTTTAACATTATTCAACTTTCAGAGCACTGAAACCTGGAATGTTTGTGTGTGTGTGTCTGTAGTTGTGTTATGTCTGTCTGTTGTTGTTTTGTGTGTCCTTGTGGTCATCTTGCACCTCTCTGTGGTTGTTTTACGTGTCTGTGTAGTTGTCCTGTGTCTCCTTGTGATCATTTATGACTCTTGGTAGACATTTACTGCCTCTCTGTTTGTTTTGTACCTGACTTTGGCCGTTCTTCTTCTTCTGTTCACTTTGAGACTGTCTTGTCATTTTCTGTGTCTTTGTGGTTGATTTGTGTCTCTTTGTGGTCATTTAACGACTCTCTGCAGTCATTGACTGTCGTCTTGTTAGTTTTGAATCTCTTTAGTTATTCTGTCTCTTTCTTGTCATCTTGCTTTTAACACTTTAGATGTGGAGCTCCACATTAAATGCTGCAGTATTAACCATGACACTGACTTTAGCTTGTAAAGGAGCTTAAACATTTACTCCCTCAGTAAGAAACAAACTTAATAAAACACATAATAATTATAAAAGCATCAGTAAAAAACAGATGGAGGACACAAAGATAAAAATTATAGATATTTTATTTTTCAAAAATCTGTATAATGTCAAAACTTTAATTTGAGAACAGTAAATTCAGAATGTCAGTAACTGAGTGATCACGTCAGTCTTTCCTGTATCATCACAATACAAAATATAATATTTCACACAAGGATTCAAATATTTGGGTCTTTAAAATGACTTTGATGACATAATTACAAAAATACATTTCTAATCAACACTTTCACTGCACAGATCTTTCTGCACTTTTCCAGCTCATCAAAACCTTTTAAAGTTAAGAGCAGTTAACAACAGCCGGTCTGTTGTGAGCGTCTCCCTGCAGAGACTCGTTGAAATAAAATCGTCTTTTCTGTTTCTGCCTGAAGGAAAAGACAAATCACACATCCCCCCATCTGTCTCCGCCTCTGTCAGGACACATTTCCACGGCTACAAACTTGGATTTCTGCATGTAGCTGCAGATTTCTGGTTCAGATTTAAGCTTTAATTTACTGCTGGCGACTGATTCACGCCGACTTTCTGCAGAGATTTCATTGGTTGCTCTAAACATCAGAAGTGTTCACACTTTGTACTTGTTTATGAAAATACTTGAAGCATAAAACATTCAAGATCATTTTAAGGCTTTGAAAATTAGAATTTAACACGGAGGAGAGTGGAAACAGCTTGGAAAAGGAAAAGAAAATGAACGTATCAGAAACGTCTGTGGTTCAAACAACATTACAACTGATTGATCTTCATTTCAGGTTATTGCAGCATTGCTCCATCTGTTGGCATCTGCACAACCTGAACACACAGACGAGCGAGTGCGAAGCGAAACGTGCTGCAGGCTGATGTTTGAACATGAGCTGCCTCCTACAGGAGACTTTTATTTTACAACCACGCAGTCGAAGCAGCAGTGTTTAGTTTCTCCAGTATTTAGAACTGATTCACTTGTTTCACGCTTTACACGTTCCGCTCGCCTGCTGTTCCTAAAATTCTCAAAGCTGTTTAGTTTATCATTTAGTAACTATCAGCTGAATACTTGGAGATAAAGTAGAATTCATGCAGTAAGACGTCTGAGGCAGCTGTAGTTATAAAACACTTAATGACTGTTAACCACGTTAGAGACGTTGGGCCGGATTCCTCGTGATACGTGCTGTAGCCTCAGATCACAGCTTGATGAAGAGCACGGCGGTGACCACGGCAAAGCCCACCAGCAGCATCGCCACCTTGGGCATTCGGTTCCTGGGGGAGCTGAGCTCGTGCGGCAGAATCTCCATGAAGGTGATGTAGATGAAGGTTCCCGTCGCGAGCCCCTCCAGCGTGCAGCGAGCCAGCAGGTGCTGCGGGGACGCCTGGGTCTCAGTGAGGCCGATGCCCAGGCCGATGCCCAGAGGTGACATGAGGGCAAACAGCAGCAGGCAGCCGGCCACCGCCGACCGCCGCAGCTGCCCCTGGCACAGCTTGAAGGACAGGCTGAAGGAGATGACGCTCTTGTGGATCATCAGCGCCAAGCAGATCTCCAGGACGTCCTTCCCGTCCTCCTGCAGCCCCACAGCCAAACCCTCAAACACCGAGTGCAGAGAAAGGGAGAAGACCAGGATGAAGGCGCGCAGGGCCGACTGAGAGCTGAAATCCACGTGGAAGTGGCCGCCGCTGGACTCCTCCGATCCATGATGGCGGTGATGCGAGTGATGGCGGCCGCTCCTATCGCTGGCCTGGATGCCGGAGTTCTCCAGCAGAGCCCGATGCTCCTCCCAGTGTGAGGAGGATTGGTCCTTAAAAGCCAGGATGATCTGCTCCAGGACCAGGACCAGGAAGAAGCCCATGGACACAATGAACTCGGGCAGAGGGAACCGGAGCTGCGAGGAGAGAAGAAGAAGAAGAGATCAGTTGAGACCAGTTAAACTCTGGAAGAACCAGTGTGGAGCGTCTGTGTGGTTTCACATTCACATGTGAACTAAGCCTGGGGCAAAGGGACAAGTCCTGCATTCAAGGTTTCATCATCAGCAAAATGGACTTAAAGTACCAAAAGTTAAACTTATTTAGCATTTTACTGCAGTGATGCAGTTCGTGACTCCACTGCAAAGCATCATATCCTTTAAGATCATCGTGTTCTCTACAGACAAGCTGCTGAGGAGTGAAAACCAGCAGATGTAGAGAAGATTAAGACCAGAGATAAGAGTGAAGATGCACACAGACACAGAATCTCACGTGTTCACTGAAATATGAGCAGCTCTTACTGAACGTGACTATGGAGCCTGAGCTGTGCATGAAAAACATATTTGCTGGATGAAGTTACCTGGAAGCTTCTGTCTGTCTGTCTGTGAGCACACACAACAGATGTTTCACATCATTTCTGCACAAACGTCTCGTCCTAATGTGAGGAAGTCATGGGAGCAGAGCAACCAGGAGAAGAAAGGTCTATTATTTCTGTTTCTGCTCTACGAATTATAGCGAGAAGACAAAAAAAGTCAGTGAGAGTTTAGAGCTACGGCTTCATCGCAGAACGAGCAGTGAACATTTATTTCTGGGCACAGAGCAGAAAAGTAAGAGAAAATGATGCATTTGTGAAATTAGCTGGAGAAATTATGGACATAGCCTGATAAGAAATGTTCTGCAAAACCAAAACTATGAGCTTAAAGAAGATAAAAGGTTTTATAGAGCTGCAGAGTTGGAGACTGGATCAAAACGATTCGGCATTATGTAGATTTAATGTAGTAACTAAAGATCTGACACCATGAATTAAGAAAGTTTGTTTTTCAAATTAAAAGCACTTTGATGTGTGACTAGCTGATTGTGCAACGTCCAGAAAAACAAGTAAAAACACTGTGGTGAAAGTCAGGACATGTGACTCACACACACACACACACAGTTTAATCTTTATCTGAAACCTAACTTGTCCTGTCAAAGCATTGAAGCAGCTGGAGGTTCATTCAATAGTTTGTTTTGTGAGGGAGGAGAGTGATTCCCGTTAAACACCCGCCTCCTTACACACACACACACACACACACACACAAACACACACCAGGTTTCCCAGCAGCGTCGTTTTTGGCTTTGACCTTCATCCTGAAGCTTTTCACAAACTCCACATTAACTCACATTTTTAGCCTCGTCAGTCCTCCGCTCTGGTCTGAACTGAAATATCTCAGCAGCCTTTTGATGCGTCGCCTTGAACTTTGTTAAAGTTTCCCACAGAGTCCAGAGGATGAATCACGAGGATTCTGGTGATCCACTGAATTCTCCTCTGCACATCCAGAAGGTTGAGTGAAATGTCAAGAGAACTTCTGCACAGATCTGTCATGAAATCTGGCTTTTACATCCACTTGTTACTGACTTTTGATGTAGCGCCATCATCAGGTTAAATTTAAGATAAATCAGGATGAACAGTAAAGCGGGAGAAGAACAGATCAGCTACGTTAACATAAGCTCGTGTTTTCAAACCTTTATCTACGTAGTTACGGGATAAATGAATGTAACCAGAACAATAAAGAGACAAACAGTGAAGGAGGAACGTACAGAAAAAGGAGGACAGCCAGCTACACAGCCATAAATCCAACACATGAAGTCACAGTAATCACAAACTGGTAGATGGAGGCAACGAAAACCAAGGTCCTGGGTTTGAAGTAAAACACTAACTTCAGTCACAGTCTTTCTGTCGGTTTCCTTCCTCTGAACTGAATCAACAGACGTCAGTGGTCTTCAGTTACAAAGTGAAGAAAAGTTCTGATGCAGACTATAAAACAGTGATGTTGAAGGGTCACTGCTGTGTTTATATTAACAAGGCTGCAACTTTCTGCTCCTTCTTGTTGTTCTTCTTCTTTTCTCTCCTCTGTCCACTAACCCCAACCGGTGGAGGCAGATGGCCGCCCACCCGGAGCCTGGTTCGGGTGTCTCTTAGTGCTAGTCTAGCACTGTCTCCTAGTGCTGCTCAATGGGACTGTTGGCTTTTCCACATTGTTCTGTATTTACTTATATTCTGTAAGGTCTTAAACCTGAAACACTGTAAAGTGCTTTAATGCTATATAAATGAAGCGGAATTGAATTGTGGTCTTACTGTGATGCCCGCGCTGCTGAAGGCCTCGGTGATGCCCTGCAGGTAGTCTGGCAGCAGGTCCAACAGGCAGGTGGCCAAGAAGACTCCTCCAGCGAAGCAGCTGATCAGACTCAGCAGCCTGCGGCGCAAATCTGCAACAAGAAGAACCGGACTGAGTCTGACCGGTACTGCAGACTCACTGCGCAGAGTAAGGTTGGAACAAACAGACACACCATCTCAGACGAGGCTGAGAAAACTGTGGTTTCTTACCCGAGTCCACGCTGCAGCGCCCCGCTCCCCGGATGATGCAGAGCGGAGCGAATCCGAACAGCAGCGTGACGGTGAGCAGGACCACCAGCGCTCCCAGTTTGATCTCCAGGGCGGGGACATTGGCCGGGTTCACCTGCAGGGCCGGCTTTTCCCTCCCCGGAGACAGGAGCACAGACGACACCCTGCCCTCAACAGACATCTTTAACCTGGTTCCTCTGCACCTCCTCTGTCAGACAGCATGGGACGAGGTCTCAGACAGTCTCCATGGATTCACACAGGAGGTGAGAGTCTGTCGGACAGGCGGGACACACGGTAACGATCAAACCACATATGCTGAGACACCCAGAACTGATCCGACCCTTCACCCTCCACTGTGAGTCAAATGGCTGCTGCTGAATACAGTTCTTACTGTGTCGGCCTGGTTTCTGGTGTGAGGCGAAAAAAGAAACAGATTATACTTTAATATTTTCAGTTTGACTTTTATAAGGTGTGTGTCTGGGTTTCCTGCCTGCAGGTACGATGAGTGGACTGAAGGACCTGGAGACCTGCTCCACATCCTGCTCCACAGGATCCATTCGGTTTCCTAACTATGACTCTGACACGCTCTTGTATTTTCCAGAAAGTCCGTGACACTCTAGAAACAATATTTCATTACATTTATAGTAAAACTCTCAGTCAGGGCCGGAAGGACTTTATGTTCTCGTCACAGTGGGAATCATGTGAGTCCAGTGCTCATACTCAGCTCCACACCAAAAGTACTTTGGCAAATATTTGTTGTTACAGATAAATCAAGAGAAACAGATCAGATCAGACATATTATATATAAATATATATTATTATTATTACACAGTTACTATGTATAGTGGTACTGCAGCACTGCATAACTCTTTAACTTGAGGTCACATCTGTGGGACATACATGACGGAGCAACAACAGGAATTCAGCGTCTTGCCTTAGAACATATCGGCAGAAGGAGACCCGGAATCAAACCACGAGCCCTGTGATTCCAGAAACGACTGATCCACAGCCACAAACTTGTCAGACAATTATTCACTGCCTTTAGTTTTGGGATCTTAGTGCAGTAGATCTGCACAAGTCAGGACCCAAGTCCGAGGAGCCACTACAGAAATCTGCATCAAGTCCGACGGAGAAGCTTCTTTGTGTTTTGTTACCACCTCAGCTTCTTTAAAGTACTTTAAACTCCACCGATACAAGACGTGTTCCACATGAGCCTCATCGATAAGATCCAGACAGGATCAAAAAGTCACTGATGATCTTTCTGTTACGTCATGAAACCTGCACAGGTACCTTAAAGCGGACAGAAACGATACTTCAGTAAATCTACTTAGTTACTTTCCTCCTCTAGTTACAGAGACTCGTGTTAAACCTCAGACTGGACCGTGAGAACTTTTCGTTTCCGTGTTTCTGGTTCTCGGTTCGGTCTTTAATCGTCTTACCTGGTTCTACTGGAGTCGACTGAGCAGAATCCAGTTCGGAGTTTTTCTTCTTGTTCAGGGAAAGACAGCTCGATGAGGGGACATGTTGTCCGGGAAGTGGTGAGTCAGTTCCCATCAGCTGATCCCGCTTCACGGAGCAGATGCTGTCAACGCCGAAACGTTTCCGGCTTTTCACAATAAAAGCCTCTCCCGGGCACAGATGACTTTGTAGCCCACAGAAGATGGTTTCATCTTTATTATTTCAAAGACAACCTCTGTGTGATGTTTGATTAACGTCTTCACTTCATCACTGTTATAAGGAGGAGCACAGAGACAATAAAATACATCCAGCATCAAACCAGGTCTGCAAACAAACAGAACTTATGATACAAATTAAATATACTTTAATATATATATATATATATATAATAAGTAGCACTACAGTAAAATAATACTTAAATACTGTAAACAGAAGAATACATGTGGTTTATTAGCATAAATGTGGAGGACCAGCTGGATATTCATGGTTACCTAACACCTGCTGTCTCGAACATGCGAGTTAGTGTAACCGGGTTAATATGGATTATTGTTATAAT
>JAUYWH010000008.1:979766-996059 GCA_034779795.1 Ctenopoma multispine
ACACACACACACACACACGTACACACACACACGTACGTACACACACACACACACGTACGTACACACACACACACACAGACACACACACACACACACAGACACAGACACACACACACACAGACAGACACACACACAGACAGAGACACACACACACACACAGACACACACAGACACACACACACACAGACACACACAGACAGACACACTCAGACACACACACACAGACAGACACACACACAGACAGAGACACACACACACACACAGACACACACAGACAGACACACACACACACAGACAGACACACACACAGACACACACACACACAGACAGACACACACACAGACACACACACACACAGACAGACACACACACAGACAGAGACACACACACAGACACACACACACACAGACACACACAGACAGACACACTCAGACACACACACACACAGACACACACATCTCCTCTCTGATTTGCTGAAAGTGGTTTTATTCAGCACCAACTTGCCTCGACAGCAGTCGGCATGTTGCATGTTTAAAAGCATCAATTCAGTTTAAAAACATCTGGATTTTCTTTTACATTCTTAGATTCTAACTCTCTCTGAAAACGAAGGCGCTGATTGTGGTATCTTTATAGCTTTGTCTCGTCTTTATGTTAAAATTTCTTTCACTACTGTTAAAATGAAAACGCTTTACAATCAGGAACAGACACATTGTGATGACTCGTATTCTGATTAAAGTAAAGTTCTGTTAATGAATGACTTCTGTACATTATTCTGTAAATAACTCTAAAGGTCAGTGAAACAGTGAGCTGTGCTGGGGGGTGGGGTTGGGAGGGGTGAATGTGACAGATCTACAAACTAGAATTGTACAATTCAGAAAAAGTCAGAAAGAAGTGACGATGCAGTACACACTCATCGGTTTTTCTTATTTTACTTTCACATGTTGCTGCAGGTGTCTGGTCTGTCAGGTGTTACAGATACACACCTGTGACACCTCAGCAGTGTCACTGAGGGTTGTTACTACACACACAACTCTACAATTGTTCTTGTCATTGAAATAAAAATTTAATTGATCGAGTCTAGTTACATTTTCCAGCATTAAACGTGTGCTTCAAAGTATGCTTTACCTTTTAACCCATGAAGAGAACAGCAGGCGACTGTGAACACATCCTTCAAAATAAAACATCTCTGCTAGTTTTCTGATACAGACTGGTTGGAAGATTAAACCACAACACAGAATGTGACTTAAGGTGACACATGTACTGAACTGAACCAGTTTAAATCAGCGTACATGCGACATCTGCTGGACAAAACTTGGTATTTTCTGAAATAAAGGTGAGAAATATGCAGTACGTGCTGTCACTACTGACGTTTAGAGTTACGGAGAGAGATCATAAAGGTCTGTGGAACACTGAATGTAAGTACTGTTTTACTATTGTTTATTACATCCAGCAGAGGAGTTCTCTGACTGATGGCATTGACTGCAGCTCTTTTAAAACAGGCCATGGTGTAGTAGTTACCTGCCTTCCTGAGGTCAGGATGTGGCCACAGACTGAGTAGTAGTACCAAACTGAAACATGTATTTGTTCATGCTGCTCGTTGTTTTGATCGCTGTAGTTTGCTGTTCCTACAATGTAAAGTGTCTTGAGGTGACTCCTGTTATGATTTGGTGCTATATAAATAGAGTTGAATTGAATACAATCGACTACCCAGCTAAGATGACTCCTGAGACACATTGGAGAAGCTAACCAGAGGACCCCAGATTAGCCGGTAAATGTTTAATCTGAGCTGACAAACTTCTCTCTGAGCACACATAGCAGGACATGCTGCTCTCCAAAATAACTGCTGGAAATGAAGAGGAGTGATCTATAATCATGTTTCAAGCTGATTTGCATGGAAAACCCAAGTATGAGCCAACCCATTCATGATCTGCTCGTTTCTACAGGTCTACAAGGAAAAGATTGAACTGTTGAACCTTACATTATACTGTATTATCAGAGCAGCTACTCAAATGAGCTTCTGATTTGAATATACACTCACTGGCCACCTTGTTAAGTCCACATGTTCAATCTAAGACACTTTAGTTCAGCAGCTCTACTACTCTACTCTACTACCTTTAAATAATAATAATAATAATAATAGAAAAGTGTTGATGCTACTGTGGGGTTTTGGTGTCACCACTGAGCCACTGACCCTCAGTTCTCAGTTTATGTTGAATTTGTCAGAAACGTGATCGTTCAACTTTACGCTCATCATTGACGTCACAGTGGGTGGTTCTTCTGGAGGGAAGGTGTCCCTGTAATTCACTCCACTACAACCTGATCCTACATCTACACATTAAACCAATCCTTAATACACCCAAGTCTTAATAGGATAGAATAGAATATCTACTCCATTGTCATTCAGAACGACATTTTGATGCATTAAGACATAATTTTACTGACACAGTATAATTATAAAGACTGAAAAATCTCCAAGATATGTACATTCAAAGAATAGGTAGATTGGAAGTTATTACTAATACTGACAGCAGCAGTAAATGACTCGTTGCATTCAATGACTGGACTGGTGCTCATGCTGCTAAAGACAGATCAGATGCAGGAAACTTAAGCTGCACCGTATCTGATTAGTGTTTCAGTAAGTGACGGTTAGTTCAGGGAAACCCTGCACCTCGGTTGTGACTGATGGAGAATGAAACTTATCTATACAGTTCAGTCAATGACCTTTAAAGTACTGTAACTGTCAATCTTTGCTCTTTACAATGAACATTTGCATTTTCTATTTAGACAATGATGCTACAGTGGTTGCATTAGCTCGGCCTCCAGAAGAGTTTGGCCTTCATTGCTGGAAGAGAAGTTCAGCTATTGCCATCGATTCCCTGCATGGTCTCCAGAAAGGGTTGGAGGCCACTGGTCTCCTAAACCTCAAGGTTTTCCATGCCTGCCTGAGGTTTTCCAGGGTCTTACCATCAGGCTGCCCAAAAGAGGCTCCCAGTCTTCACGTCTGCTGCCTCTGCCCAAGGTCTTCCAGTTCCCATGGCTCCTGCTCTTGTACACACTGTCTTTGTTCTCTGATTCGATTCGCTCCACCTCCTATTCACCTGGACTGTAGCTCCCTTCATCCCCTTGTTAACTTCTGAACTCTCTGCTTTAGGGTTCTCCAGACTCCCTGTACTCTTCAAGTCTACAAGTCTTCCTGTATTTGCCTGATTCCACTGGTCCTTCATACTCACAGTCCTTCTCTCCAGTTCCCAATTCATTTTGTTTCCTGTTCTTGCTTTATCTGGTAATAAATAACTTTTTAACTCTAGTCCTCATTTGCCTGGCGTTTATTTCAAGTCCAACACTGGAAACCGTTTCAGAAAATATCACAAACGTACCCATTTTTATTACAACTGTAGAAATACTACTGCAATACATATGCTGATCCAGAGTAACTTTGTGTACACAATAATCCTAAAAGATGTGTATTCGGCATGAATGCTGATCATTTATTATTTTACTATAGGAGGAAACATTCAAATTAGTGAGCTGGATAAGCCTTGGTCAGGTGTGTTGTTTTAAACTGTATATAAGCAGATGGGTTTCTCTGTTACCACTTCTACTGTCTCACTGAAGAAGGTAAGACCTCTGACTCTGACTCCTCCAGGCATTTCTATGAGTCCACAACACATGAAAATATATGGATTTTGATTCTTTTTAATTTTCTCTGTTTTTCTTTCGAGCTCCTGACTCACAAAGATGAAGACGGTGACCTTGGTTGCTTTACTCCTGCCGCTGGTGATCATAATAGATGCAGATGTAAGCTTTTGATGGATCATGCTTGTAGCTGACAGCTTGGAGGCAAAGATCACAGATGTAGCTCCTATTGGTGCTATTTATCTTTAATATCTTTCAGTGCAGTGATAAATAAAGGAAAATAATTTAGGTTTTATCATCAGAGCTACGTGTTGCATTCTTGAATGTCTATGTTCATGATCATGACAGGTCCGTCCAGAACAGAGTCTACATGTATTTTTGGAAAACTCAGTGAGGAAGTGGGTGACCCTGTGGTAGACAATTACCTGGATGAGAGTTTGCCCAAAGGAAACAATCAAGAAATACTAGACAGAATCAACAAAAAGAGAAACAACTGTGAAGACTACAGTCTCCTAAAAGACAACTGTGAACACCTCGCTACGTACGTGCGCTATGGAACGAAATGTTCAGAACAGGTACAACATGCAACAGATTCAGCTCTAACTCATCAACACGTTTTGAAGACAACTGAATACATTTGTTTAATATTTTAAATCAACCTGGGGTTAGAATCTAGACAGTGGTGATGAGACAAAATGGTGTAAGTAAGAAGCTGGGAGTGTGGGACATGCTCAAACGAACAGCTCAGTTTAAGGACAAACTGTGGGGAAAAAAAATAACTAAATTTACACTTTATCTGTATTTACAGCAACACTTTTGAACAATCATGTCTCCATTTCTTTTATAAATGTAATATAATGTTAAATACAGTAATTCAATTTAAACGTTAAAGTTATATGAAATATTCCTGTGTTTATATGGATTATTTGTTTTATGATGGATTTATCCTGAAAAAACATTACACTTTATATTCAGCACTCAATAAGTAGATGGTTGATGAAAAGTCTCAGTTTAATCTGCTGGAGGTGACAGACTCGGTCATCGTAGAGCTAAAGACAGAAAGAAAGAACAGCAGACAGGGACTTACTGTCCTGGGTAAAGTGGGCAGAACAAGAATCACTCAGATATGATCTAGACATTTGCACATATTTAACTTATCTTTAATGTACAGTATATATCATACAGGGAGTAAAGACAACATGGAAACAACATGTAAACTTCAAATCTTTTGTTAGAAAGTTGCCCATTTCTTTAATTGTTTAATCCAAAATCTTTTATTGATCCTCAGCAGAAGCTAAGAAGAAATATATGGTATAAAAATCCGAAAATAAAATCAAAAAAGGGAAAAAATGGAAATATAAAATACAGCATTTACTCAATGAGAGCAGACACGTGTTACATGGGTGCTGCTTAATGGGGGGCAATACAGGTGAAAACTAGTCTGATTAGTGTGTAAAGTGGAAGGGAACAAGGGTAGGACTAACAGAAAATGACTTCAAAATGATTTCAAAATAAAAGTCACAAAGAATCGAGAGCTGGATCATGACACTGGTTTTCTTCTTTGTAGCGTGGCACAGCTGCTGGAAAACTTCTTTGTGTAAAAAACTTCCTGTGCCCTTTCGCCAGAGGTAAACAAAGTGAACCACAGGACAACGCAAGTCTTGACTATGAGGGTAAAGAATGTGAAGAACTGTGCAAACTTGAGGGCAGCAAGAAACCTGGCTAAACTCCATCCTGTGTGTCTTGATCTCTTCTGTTTTTTCCACGTGTGACATGAGGTCTTATGTAAATTAAAATACATAAGAAAAGTCTGTTGTTTTTGTCTTTGTTTAAATGAGAGTCTTAGTCAGAGTCTAAGTCAGTCTTATTATAATGTTGTATTGCTGATGTCATGTCATGTCTGCTGGGATAATAAGGTTCTATGAGGTCTTTAAGATACGAAGGGAGCCTGATTATTTTGCACTTTATAAGTGAGAAGAAAGATTTTAAACTCTATTCTAGATTTAACAACGAGCCAGTGAAGAGAAGCTAATGTTGAAGATATATGATCTCTCTTGCTGATTCCAGTCAGAACTCTGGCTGCAGCATTCTGGATTAACTGGAGGCTTTTGAGTGAGTTATTGGGACATCCTATTACTAATGAATTACAGTAGTAATGAAACTTTATTGAATGTTTTTTTATAATATTGCCCAGTGGAGACATGTATAAAAAGAATTGGACCAAGCACAGAACCCTGTGGAACTCCGTAACTTACATTTGTGTGTATGGTAATAACATGAACAAATTGGGATCTATTCAATAGATAAGATTTAAACCACCTTAGGGCTATTCCTTAAATGCCAATGACATGTTCCAGTCTATGTAATAGAATGTTATGATCTATAGTGTCGAATGCAGCACTAAGATCTAACAATACCAGTACAGAGAGAAACCCTTGAGAAGATCATTGGTGACTTTAACAAGTGCTGTTATATGTACTTTGATTTACTCTAAATCCTGACTGGAAATCTTCATACAGATCGTTCACACGCAGGTGGTCACAGAGCTGCTTTGCAACTACTTTTTCAAGGATTTTAGAGGTAAAGGGCAGATTGCATATTAATCTATAATTGGCTAAAACCCCTGGATCAAGACTAGCCTTTTTGAATAGAGTTCAGAAAATCCGTGAAGCTGTTTCAGAGTTAGGCTGGAGAGTTGGTTAGGGTAAACAACAATCTGGCGATTGGTCAGAGGTGGGGGAGGTGCTTAAATAGGGAGAGGTGCGCACAGGTGAATTCAATCAGGACTGATTAGTAATAAAGGTGTAAGGTTAAGGGTGGGGAGAGACAGGAAGTGAGACAAAATAAAAGCCTGAAACCGGAATGGAGGGGAAACCCTGACACTCCTTTACAGGGACTTAATGGCATGCTGGTGGGATTGAGATTATCCTCATATAGGAGGTATTCCTTCCACCGTTCAATGATGTCTACAGATGAAGTCAGCAGGGCCCCACCTCCACTGTACACAGTGTTGGTGTCGCTTTCCCCTCCTGAGACGCTTGATGGTTTGCCAAAACCTTCTTGGTTTCCCCAAATTCCTCCCATGTCCGAGTTTTTACCTCTGCAACAGCCGAGACAGCCACATGCCTGGCCCAGTGTTGATGTCTACCAGGACAATGGAGTCCACAGGGGCAGCGCTTCGCACATTCTCCAGGAACCTCAGGAAGGCTGGGTACTCCAAAGTGCTGTCCGGCGCATAAGCCCAGACAACAGTCAGAGTCCTCCCTCCAACCCGAAGGCACAAGGAAGCAACTTCTCATCCAATGGGGAGAACCCCAACGTACAGGCCCTGACCCGGGGGACCAAAAGCAAGCCCACCTCTGCCCGACGCCTCTCACCCACGGTAACTCCAGAATAGAACAAAGTCCAGCCTCTCTCGAGAAGAGTGGTTCCAGAGCCTAGACTGTGCAGATAGGTGAACCTGACTATATCTAGTCGGTACCTCTCAACCTCCTGCACCAGTTTAGGCACCATCCCTGTCAGAGAGGTGACACTCCATGTCCCAAGAGCCAGTTCCATCAACCGAGGGTTGTATTGCTACACACCTGACCCCTATGGCCCCTCTTGCAGGGGGTGGGCCCACAAGAGAGCGTAACAACATTGCTCTTTCGAGCTGAACCAGCCACCAGATGCTCGCCGGCAGGCTCCTCCTCTGGGTCTGGCTCCAGGGTGGACCCCCGGGTACCCTTTTCCCAGGCAGGGGAAACGTTGCTCCTTGTTTTTCTTCCATATGGGTCTTTGGATCGAGTTTTTCAGGATCTTAACCTCAGACCTGTTTGCCTGGGCAGACCCTACCAGGAGCATATAGTTCCCGACAACATAGCTCCAAGTATCACTAAACCACACAAGCCCTTCTACCACGGCAGAGCCTTGAACAAAGAAAGGAAACAGTGTAGGTGGTAAGGTGTAATCTATTACCCACTTACCAACAACAACAGGTGACCATCCAGAACTAAGGACTTTGTGAATCCACATGCTTTATAAACCTGTACGTACCTTTTAGCCAGAACTGATTAAGCTTTCTAGATGTCAGGCAACATCTTCAGTAACTTAAACCAAAAAGTCCAGTTGCCGCTGAACAGCATTTTTTGGGTTGTTATATCAGTGGTTTCACATTCACTAAATTGTGAATGGTCTGTTTTACATCCACGACCTGGTATCTCAATGGGATAAGCATCAGACTGCGATGCAAGAGGTGGCAGGATTGCCCATCCCCCATAACAGGTGTGTCCTTGAGCAAGACACTCTGTGCTAGCTCCCCGGATGCCCCCTGTGGCTGCCCACTGCTCCCCTAAGGGGGGATGGGTTAAGTGCAGAAGTCAAATTTCGTTGTAACATGTAAATGTAATCAATGAGAATAAAAGCTGATTATTAAAAACCAATGAGATAAATATTTTGTATTAGTTCTGTACTGATAGATTCTCCCTTTAAATCTGAGACCCTGCCCCTGACAAACTCTCTGCACGTTTCTGTTTACGTCGGAATACTTGATGTAGCAACGCAGATGGTGAATGTGTCACATTTAAAGTTTCATATAACAAGTCGGTAAAGTGGTACGTTTTGCAAATACTATTATTGACAGTAAAGGTTAATTAAATTTTAAACTTGTTTACCCTTTTGAACATCATCACAGTGTATGAGCATAATGAGAAAGTGCTGGGTTATCATCCCCAGTTTAAAAAAGAAACAGGTAATTAACTTAAAGAAATGTCTCAGTACCCAAAACTATACACAGCGGCAGCAGACTGTAAATGATTTTATAGCTTCACAACTCTAACGTCTTTCTGAATGTGTTGTTTTAAATGTCTTGTTGAATTAAATGACTAGACTTGTCCTCATGCTACTAAAGACAGATCAGCTGCACCTAATCTTATCAGTGCTTCATTATATGGTAGTTATTCAGGGAAACTCTTAATTTGACTGCACCGTGTTTGTAACTGAAGGAGAACAAAGCTTATCTATATAGTAGAGACTATGAGCTCTGTATCAGTGGGTAATAATATTCAAAGTACTTTTTCCTTGTCTGTTTCTATCAAAGTCATTTAACACAGACATAAATTAAATGTCTGTCATCCATAACTCCACTGTTCATCTAAGTGAGACATTAAGTACTGTCTGTTGTTTGATAAGAACCACCATTCCATTCCAAGGTCCATGTTCTGATGAGCTGAAGCCTTTCAAATGGAAGTTGAAATGTCTTCAAGAACTTAAAGCAAGTCCAGTACAGCACAGCATCTTTGGGACAACCATTATATGGATAACTGAGGATCTTCACACAGAGATAATGTTCAGTTTCAGAGGAGGGCAGCATGGTGGTGTAGTGGTTAACAGAGCCATTGCGGTGACCAATGGTTCGACGATTTATTCAGGGATACAGTTCCATAGCAGCGACCGTCCAACTTATGTCTGTGACGAAGCGAAATGAAACTCAGGAATTAGAGTAATAAGAGTAATATATATGTACACAACATTGCTGACATGTGTTCAGCCTAACCAGTACTGTAAATGTAAATGCTGATTTACTATCTTTGCTGTAGGATGAATTATTCAAATTAGTGAGCTGGATAAGACTTGATCAGGTGTATTGTTTTGAACTGTATATAAGCAGATGGGTTTCTGTGTTCTAACAGACTTCTACTGTTTCACTGAAGAAGGTAAGATCTCTAAGGAAGAGACTCTGACTCCTTCAGGCACTTGTTTAAAACTGCTTTATAATAACAGTAACTTAATGTTAATGTTATGTTTTATTAATTGGTTATGATGGAACAAGTGGATACACACATGTCATTTTTTAGAATTATAATGAAAAGTTTTCAGCTTGATTTAAAATGAAAATTATAATTTTTCAGGCTGTGTTGCATCTTTTTTTAACTGTTTGTGATTTAGTGGTAAGTTCAGATTTTTTTCTGACCGTTTATTGTCTTATGTCCTTAATGTCTGTTCTGCATTTTTGCTCTTCTTCTGTTTTTTAATTATTTGAACGCCGTGCATTGTTGTCTGTTGCTGCCCTTCTTGATGTAACCACCCGCAGTCAATAATTATTCAGCTAATACATGAAAACATATAGATTTTAATGTATATATTTTCCATTTATTTTGCCAGCTCATAACTCACGAAAATGAAGCAGCTGCTCTTGGTTGCTTTAATCCTGCCACTGGTGATTGCAATAGATGTAAGTAAGTTATTGTTTTTTAAAACATAAATAACACAGTGGAGAACGTCCCAGTTGAAGCTTGGTACCTGTCAAATATGGCAAGTTTCAGTTGAATATCTATGTCTAGAATTGCATTTTCACTAGTCACAATAACAAAACAAAAATAACAAAAATCAAAATTGTAGTGCAAGATAGGGTAATGGGGAAGAGTTACAAGATGACTGGGAAACCACAGCTGAAGTGGTGAAGGAAACAGCCAAGAAAGTGCTTGGGGTATCCTCTGGACAGAGAAAAGATGACAGGGAGACTTTGTGGAGGAAGGAGGAAGTACAGGAAAGTGTCCAAAGGAAGAGGTTAGCAAGGAAAACGTGGGATAGTCAGAGAGATGAAGGAAGTAGACAGGAGTATTGGGAGGCCAGGTGTCCGGCAAAGAGAGAGGTGGCAAAGGCGAAGGAAAAGGCTCATAGTGAGCTGTATGTGAGGCTCCACTCGTATCGATTGGTTAGGCAGAGCGATCGAGCTGGAAAGGATGTGCAGCAGGTTAGGGTGATTAAACACAGAAATGGAGATGTGCTAACAACAGTGAATATACTGGACAAAGGATGCTGAGTGTGGAGCTGCCAGGCAGGAGGAAAAGAGGAAGACCTCAGAGGAGGTTCATGGATGTAGTGAAGGAGGACATGAGGACGGTTGGTGTAACAGAGCAGGATGTTAGGGATAGAGTGAGATGGAGGCAGATGACGCTGTGGCGACATCTAAAGTGGATCTTATTTCATCTTATCAACTGTGAAACTTAAAAACTGTAGTAGTAGAAATAGACTTTCCTGACTGATCCATTTTAAGTGTGAGATGATGATAAGGGAAAAATAAAATATCATTTTACTCGTGGTGACAGTGATTTTATTATGTTACTTCCTCCACCCTGAAAAATATGAAGAGCAGCCAACCCATCAATTATTCTGTTGTGTGATAGTTGTTTTGTGCTATTTTGCTGTGAATGTAAAGTTAAAATTAATCTATGATTTCTTCCATTCACAGTATGAGTTTGGAGACATAATTGCTTTCCCACGGCAAAAGTGTAGTTGTGAGGAACCAATTTACTACCACTATGCTATTTATGTTGGCAAGCAACCTATAGATGGCAAACAACCTGGTCAGGACATATTTCATCATTCAGGTATGTGTGGTTAAACTGGAATGTTTAACCACAGTAAAGTAAGATATATTACTTTATTAACTATAATAACTAATAACTAACTATATTAGTTACACCAAGGTACACATCTCATGAGACTTTTTCCTAAACACATTCAGATGAGAAATCCAGTGTAATTTCAATGTTTGCTCTCCAGGACATGTTTGGCCTTTAGTACAAAAGACTGGACTGAAACAGCTTGGACAAAAGTGAAGAAAATAAACAGAGGGAATCAAAAACTGATACGCTGATATTTTCATGTAAATTTGGATAGAATCAGAAAGTCTGAGTATAAGAAATAAAACACAACTGGAAATACTTCTTTTCAGAATTCTTGTTTTTAAATCCTGAAACGAATGATTATTTCCAAATTCACAAGAAAACATCACAGATTTCTTACTTTTCAGAAAGTATGTGTTTCAGGCAGGGTTTCACAAAATGGCGGACCCAAATGCAAGGCTGGAAGAAGAGAGGGTTAATATAAAAGACGGTTTGGATAGGAATGGATAACAGAGGGTAAGCAGGAGAAATAGAGACACGAGAGACACCTGCATAAGAATAATCACAATGTCACATCTTTGCAGTGAATGGAAATGGGATCAAATTCAACACCGTATCAGAGTGTGACAGTAGATTTTATGAAATACAGTGTTGGTCAGTGAGTAGGACTCCTAACGTCACTACTTTGTCACTTAGTTTGCATGTTGTATAACTAAATGTTTCTTCTCTAATAATTGGAGGTCCAACCAAAGCTGAAGCTACATGTCAATTTGGAAGACTCAGCGATGAACCAGAACACAGGAAAAGACAATTACCGTGACGGAAAAGATTTCAGAGTAGACCAAGAAGCAATATTTAATCGAATTCTTAAGATGACAAACAAGGAAAATTGTCGCCAATATCATCTTACTAAAAACAACTGTGAACACCTCGCTACGTATGTGCGCTATGGAGACCCACACGCAGAGCAGGTATGTGATAGACTCAACAGTGTTCCATCAACATGTTTAGAGGACAGTTAATTATTAAGCACATCAAACCTGTTTTATATTGTACATCAGGCTTTGAGGTGACAAATGATGATCTACTAGTTATTTCACTGATAGAAACGGTGTGACAGAGGTGGGGATAATTAGTGGACATAATTTTATCATTTTTCCAAATATTCCAGAGAGAAAGAGAAATTGAGAGAAATTGAAATAAAATAAGGTTAATACGGAGATGTGGCTGTAAAGTGGTACATGCTCAGACAAACAGCTGAGCTAAGGACAAACGATAGATTCAGAAAAAAATTAAATAAAATAAAAAATAATAGGCAACATTTTTACTGTATTTGCAGCAACACTTACTAACAGTCATATCTGCATATGTTGTATAGATGTAATATAATGATCTCTGTTTGTTCTTTATAGCGTGGCACATTTGGTGAAACTTTAAAGAAATGCTTTTTGGGCAGACGCAAACGCAGTGAACCACAGTACAAGATAAGTCTTGACTACAAGGGTGTTTCATGTGAAGAACTGTGCAAACAGGGGGGCAGCAAGAAATCTGGCTAAACTCTGACCAGCATGTCTCCATCTCTTCTGTTCCTGTTTATGTGAAATAAAACGTTGATCATGACCTGTCAGCCATTGTTCTCTATATGTGAAATGATTTACATGTCTGTACAGTAAGTGAATCTGAAGAGGCCAAAAACCAGAGTAGAAGAAGAAATATCACAAAGCACCAAAATCACAAAAAGCATGCAAAAAACCCACCAATGAGATGATTCAGTTAGTCGATGAACACCTAACGAAAAGTCTGCACAACTTAAACAGCAGGCTGCCACTGTGAAGGACGGTCTTATAAGCAGCAGGGTTAGTACAGTTCTAATAACCTGTGGATTGTCTTTGTATATAAAATGAAGAGTAGAAATGAGGAGAAAGGTGTGTTGGCAAAACAGACATTGAAATCGCAGGAAACTGACACCAAGCTGCATTAAGTAGGTGGTGAAGCTAAAACAATAATTAAGGATCATGTGTACAAAATCTGGCAAGATCACTGGGACATGAGCGAAACAGGACGACACCTGCAGCACACAGAAACATGAAGGCGTGATTAGAACATGGAAATGAACAAATGAGCAAACACTCTGCTTACACATTAAAAGCAACAGTACATGAAGCAGGTCAGGAAATATGCCAGTAACTAATGAAAAAAAGTGTATGGATGGAATAAAACTGTACAGTCAGACAATGAACACACACACATTCAGGAGGCACATTTTCGTGTTTAGAGTTCTTCTGGACCATGGGAAGAACAATGTTTTTACCACATATACTTAAACTGCCAAAACAATGCTTACCAGTTAAGTGTTGACCCGTCGACTTGGGAAAAAGACTTTAAAGAGAGTTAACAGTCTCCTATAATAACTTTATTAAAAGAAACAGCACAAGAACAGATCATTTAATTATTATCATCTTTAATTGTTATATTCCTGTCAGTCTGCAGTTTCACACTCAGACCAGCAGGTGGCGGTGCTGCACCTGTCAGCACCTCTCATTAAAACCCAACGAAGAAGAAGAGGCGTGAAGAAGGAGCAGAGGAAGACTCGGAGGAGGAAGAGGAGTGTTTTTAATCTGCCAGCTGGACTCTTTACTGCCTGGATTTAAAGAAACCAGCGTGTGGTCTGAGTCCGGGTCCTGCAGCAGGATCCGGTCTGTGATGAAGAACCGGACGCTCAGAACCAGAACCGCCTTCCTTCTGCTACAGTGAGTGTTTCCAGCTGGACCCGGATCAGGCCCGAACACGGACACAGCTCAGTCAGGACACGCTTCACAGGGGCCTGGAGAGTCCGGGAAAGTTTGGGGATTTGGTAGAAGAAGCAGATGACGGTTGCTTAAAGTTGTTCAGGAGCAGAAACGTTAAATGTTAGTTTTTTCACTTTTACTTTACTTTACTTTGCTTGGCAAAGTAAAGTAAAAAGTCGCTTTTATCCAAAGCGACTTACATGGAGCTAGTGCTGAGTGTCTGGCTCAGAGACACACCTGGTAGGGGATGGGCTAGGAGTCAGGCTGGGATTTGAACCTACGACTTCTGCATCCCAGTCTGACGCTTAACCCATTGAGCTACCAGGCCACTCTCTCTGCACACATCACGTTTTCTGTGTGTCTCACTGCGCAGTTAATCAGTAATTCAGAGTCAGATCCGCTTCCTGGTTCATGTCTGCAGGGTTTTATGGCCTCATCAGAGGTTTTTAAAGTCCAACACTGTAACTTTAAGCTTCTTCGTGTTCAAATCAGGACAAACTGGAAACTCGTCCAGCAGCGTATCAGGTTTCTCGTGGGTCAGAGACCAGGTGTGTGCGTAACAACCAGGATATCCTCCTCCGGTGTTTGTCCTGATCTCCAGACAAACTCGTTCCTCTGCTGTTTGCCTTCACATGTCGGCTGCTCTCATATTAGACACACACAGGCTGTAATACTCTACAGTGACGTCAGTCTAAACCGACGTTTATTCTAGAAAACGACCAAGAATGATCAACCATCAGCACATGAATGTTTCTGCTTGTTGTTGTGTAACATGACTGAAGTGAGGATGCGTAGGTTCTGGTTTAATAAACCATGAATCACTTTATTCCCTCACATGAAACATGTCTGCAGTGACATCCTCGCAGTTCGTCCAGTAGTTGTTCCGATATTTATGAGCTGTGGAATCACCAGAAGAACAACACACATAACTTTGTAAATAACCAGTTTAACCAGTTTAACTAGTGCTTCACGGAGGGTAAAGTGAGTAAGGACCAGTCAACAGTTCAAAGCAGGTTCTGGTTTCCTCTGGACTTTTCAGGTGATGGATGCAGAGACCGGCGAGCTGTTCCTCTGTGGTGACGGGGTCGGGGCCGCAGACGGTTGGGGGCTCGACGCCCCGTTCTCCTGCCCCGAACTCCTCTTCAGCGGCTCAGAGAAGCCCCTGCAGGACTGGACTGTAGACCCGGACTCTGTGAGTTATCTGACCGGGCAGGTTCCACACAGCTAAGATCAGAAAGCAGCAGTTTGAGTTCAATGCTAAGGTTAACGTCGGTTAACGTCTCTGTGTGTCAGACGCTGAACGACAGCGAACCAGAGGACGTCCTCCACGGCGTCGACCCGAACGAGGTGTTTCCCAGCGGGCCGCCCGCGGACACGTCATCAGAGAGCGACAGCGGCATCTCTGAGGATCCCGTCGCCACGGTAACAGCGGTGACCGCGCAGTCGGCCCCGGCGACCGTCTACCAGCTGGTTTATGACGTCAGCGGGCTGGGAGGGGCCAAGGCTGAAGCCGGACCGGAGAACATCATCTCCATAGAGCTCGGTGAGGACTCTCTGCACGTCAGAACGCGCTGGTTCTGGTAACTAACCCGACACCGTCTCCTCTCCTCCACAGACGGGTGGAGCTCTCAGCTGCTGTTTTCAGACTCGTGCATCGTCAGCGAGCTGCCGCTGGTTTCTGCTGCTCAGCTCAGCGGCAGCGGCAGCGAGAGCGGCGTCGACCCCCCCAGTCCTGACAGCGACCTGGTGAGACTTTCTTCAAACCCGTCAGAAACACTTTTAATGTTCGTGTGTGTAGGATCAGGTTGAGCTGTTGGACTGACTCTTCTTCTTCTGCTGCTGCTGCTGCTGCTGCTGCTGCTGCAGCTGTCCCCGGACCTCCGGCTCACCGAGGAGGAGCAGAAGCTGCTGACTCAGGAAGGAATTTCTCTGCCCAGTAACCTTCCTCTCACCAAGGTCAGCATCTGAAGCTTTTATTCATGATGGAGCGATGTTGATGTTGAACTGACCTTTATTTACAGGCTGAGGAAAGAATCCTGAAGAAAGTTCGCAGGAAAATCCGCAACAAGCAGTCTGCTCAGGACAGCCGGCGGAGGAGGAAGGAGTACATCGACGGACTGGAGAGCAGGTACGTGACTCCTGTGAGACGGGAACGTTTGTGGGGTTCTCTGGAGAACACATCAGGTTCATGCATGAGGAAACTCACAGTGTAGGAATAACACATACTGTACACACACAGTCACTGGAGCTCAGCACACAGAGCAGACAGCAGTAACACACGTCTGTGTGTCTGTGTGTGTGTGTGTGTGTGTGTGTGTGTGTGTCTGTCTGTGTCTGTCTGTGTGTGTCTGTGTGTGTCTGTGTGTGTGTCTGTGTGTGTCTGTGTGTCTGTCTGTGTGTGTCTGTGTGTGTGTGTGTGTGTGTGTGTGTGTGTCTGTGTGTGTGTGTGTCTGTGTGTGTGTGTCTGTGTGTGTGTGTGT
>JAUYWH010000008.1:996467-1024901 GCA_034779795.1 Ctenopoma multispine
TGTGTGTGTCTGTGTGTGTGTGTCTGTGTGTGTGTGTGTCTGTGTGTGTGTGTCTGTGTGTGTGTGTGTGTCTGTGTGTGTGTGTTTGTGTCTGTGTGTGTTTGTGTCTGTGTGTGTGTGTGTGTCTGTGTGTGTGTGTGTCTGTGTGTTTGTGTCTGTGTGTGTGTGTGTGTCTGTGTGTGTGTGTTTGTGTCTGTGTGTGTTTGTGTCTGTGTGTGTGTGTGTTTGTGTCTGTGTCTGTCTGTGTTTGTGTCTGTCTGTGTCTGTGTGTGTGTGTGTGTCTGTGTGTGTGTGTCTGTGTCTGTCTGTCTGTGTTTGTGTCTGTGTGTGTGTGTCTGTGTGTGTGTCTGTCTGTGTTTGTGTCTGTCTGTGTCTGTGTCTGTGTCTGTGTGTCTTCAGATCATTCTGGTCTCCCTGGGTCTGATCATCATGCCCAGTTTCAGTCCGTTCAGCCGCACCTTGTCTGCAGACGACGACTACAGACCCACAGGAGGTCAGTGCCTCTGAACGCTGCTCGCGTCACAGACTGTTGTTGAACTGATTGTAAAGATTCTGCCTGGAGATATTTTAGTAATTTCTAATTCAGGCAGACACAGACTCTAAGGTTGTTGTTTGATGTGTTGTGGTACTTTTAGAAATGATAAATTCTTTTGTGTCTTTCTAGTTATTTCCAGAAACATCCTGACGGAGCCGTCGTCCTCTCAGCCCACAGCAGACGAGCTCGACAGTCCTGCAGGGCAGCCAGACTCCTCTTCTTCATCCTCTGATCTCAGTCAGTCAGGACCTCCAGGGGGCGCTGCTGTCCCTCAGGAACCAATAGAAAACCCTGAAATGACGGGATTTGAAAGCACAGCCCAAGAAGCGAGCCGATCGGGGAACAGCTCGGTTCTTGTTGCCGGGCAGACTGAGTTGCTGAGTTCAACAGCGGGTAAAGAAAGTCGTGATCCGGCCAAACCTGCACACGCTGACGAGATGTAGAAGGATCTGTTCACTGGTGCTTTCAGCCCCATGAACTGGAGGAAGAGGTTGACTCAGTGCGGCGTACGGGATGTGAATCAGGATCAGAACGAGCTGGTCGGTGATGGATGTAAACAGAGACCTGTTTGTCCTTCACCGGAGTTCATCCACAAATTATCACAGTAAAACCTTAATGTTACTGTACATTAAACCTGAAGGTTCCCTCTGGTCATACATTACAGGCGGGGGTCCAGTCCTGGCCCTTGAGGGCCGCCGTTCTAGATGTTGCCGGCAGTTGAACCACCAACCCTGGGGTTCGTAGATGACTGTTCATCCAACTGATCCTAAGCGTTTTCCCACAGAAAACCTCTCCTCATCATTCTTCACTTTCTAGAAGAATATTTTGCTTTCAAAATATTTCATGTGTGTTTGTGATGGAGTAAAATAGAAGCAGAATATATTTTAAGTGGAGGGAGACTTTAATCAGGGTTATTAAATGTATTACTGAGGATGGTTGAGACGTTTATCACGTTCATGTCTAGTTTAGCTCAACGTTCCTATTTTTATTTTCACAGTTCTGGTAAATTCACACTCCCCCTCCGCCACTGTGGGGACTTGAGGAAAGACGTAGTGGAGAAAAACCATAAAGGGACAAACGGGGTCTCAACAATCTTTTCCTTAAACTATTTGAAACACTGGTGAACAGACAGTGCAGCTATAAGAACGAGGGATCATAGCTCAGTTGGTGGTTCCTGAGCGACTCACTGACAAACTGAACCGTTTGTAACTCAGATACCACATCTGAGCTGCTGCTTTCTCTTCATCTTGGAGGAGGCTGAGTCTACATGGACTCATCTGTCGACAGTGGCAGGACTCTTTGGGTCTCTGTGGGCTTGTCTTAACCTGCTACACGGAGGAATCAGAATTTCTGAGTCGTTTTGTAAGCGGAAACAAGTCAATATAGCGGCTGGTCTGTGAAAGTGATGCGTAGTAGCTTCCTGTCCTTCACATAGACTAGATAATGTGATTAGTGAAGTAAAACAGAGTTTTAACTGCTTGTACTTTGACCATACAGGTTTGTCAGTACAACTGTCTCTTGATTAAGGATTATTTGGCATTGTTTAGCTTCACGGTGTAAACCAGGAGCACTCGTCCTAAAAACCTGATCTCAGCTTGTCCAGGACCCCACGTACGTCGTAATGAACCCCACAGAGATTTCACTTAGTTAAACCAGCAGGTTTCTCATAGTGTGAGTGTCTAAATAAAATAAGAGTAAAGTTAAAATGTTGTTCTGCACTTCTCTGGAACCTGTTGTTGACCCTCGACACAGCTGAGCTCAGTTTGACTGAGATGGTTGTAGAATAAAAAAGAACCTTTTCTCCTGTTTGTTCACTTCTGCACCAACAATAACTTCAGCGTTAAGTTGCTCAGTAAATATAAAACAGTTTATTTTTTATTTCAGTCATTAGTTACCAGAAACAAATCACTGATTATTTTTTAAGTGGTCAAACCTGCACAGAGTTTTTTAACAAACTGATGTTTATATGTAGTTTTATTAAGATTGAACTCAGCTGGTGGCAGTTTTTAGTTTTTCAGCCATTTGCACTTCTGCTTCTCAGCCTGTGTGTGTCTGTTTGTGTGTCTGCGTTTGTCTGTGTGTGTCTGTGTGTGTTACAGAAGAAAATTCCAGGACTTTTGTTGTAGTTAAACTGTGCTTTAGCTTTATTTTTAATTATGTTTGATATTTTTAACATTTTCTGTCTGATACTGTCTGTTTAATAGAATTAAACAAAATACTTTGAATACTTCAAATATATTTGGCCTAGAATCAAACATTCATATTATCCATATCATCGGGTTCAACACCTTTACTTTGACTAATATTAAATTAATCAGATTAATTAAATACTGAGCTTAATTTGAGTTCACATTTTTTCTTTCTGATCTGTTTGTGATTGTTGACTTCTTTGCTGCATGTGACTTGTGGTTGTAACACCCACTTGACGTCTGTATTTTGAGTGAAAATGTTATCATTTATAATTTAAATAGAGTCGTTACCATCATAAAGCTGTGACGAGCACAAACACAAAGTTATGAATTAAATAAACTTGTAGAAGCCGTTTTCTTTTCTCAGTTGAAATAAACGGAGGAGGAGGAGAACGAGTACAAACCTCATCCTCCAAGTATCTGTGGGAGAGAGACTGTCAAAACACAAAGGTCACATGCTGCCTTTACATACATCTAGTAAACTCCTAACACTATTAGATTCACTTTTATAAAATTATATAATATAATTAGTACAGACTACTGCAGAAATACAAATAAAGAGGAGAAAAGACAGTGTTGTGCATTTATTAAAATCTTTTTCGTGTGAGGTAAAAAACACAAACACCTCTCATAGTTACTATATTTCCGATGGCACATGAAGGCAGCAGGTGCTGGATATTTCCTGGTAGTAAGGTGCTTCCAGAGCTGGGAAATGACTACGACAAACACATTTTAGTTTGAGGTCTAGGTAAAGACACAACAATGCATTTTCATTAATTTAGTAACAATCTGAAGTTTACTGGATAATTGTCATAACTGTTCTGCTCAGGAAAATGTGTTTAAAGTATTAACAGTGAGCAAAGCAGGAAAAAAGTTAAAGAACTTACTGAAGGTTCCCTCCACGCTGTAGTGCTGCTTGCTGCACTTTGACCACAAAGTGGCGCCGCTGCTGCCCCGCTGCTTTTTCTACTGCAGAGACTCCACCAACATCATACAGTATCTGTGACTGACAGCAGAGCATGCACAAGTTCAGATCTGCAGTTTTACCCCAGACAGGAACAGTAAAAGCTGCTCATTTGTTTCCCTAAAACTATTTTCCGACTACTAACTACAAACTACTAACTACTACTACTAACTACTTCAACAACTTCCAACAGTGTGAAACCTTCAGAGCATCATATAATCCACAGAAAATCTTAGCAGCTATAAGGAAAATAAAGCTAACAACATAAATAACATATGAAGATAATGTTGTAATCTTTTTTCTTTTTTCCTGCCTTTATTTTGAATTTCATGCTTTTATTTTGTCACATTCATGTACTTTTTGTTTCCTTGTGGATCTTCTTGCAGGAACGGTTGCAGCTGTTTTCCTGATAATTACAGGTTAAATAAAAGAAGCAGTACCACAGTGTAACACGCTCCCTTAGCTTGAGGGATGAGTAAAGTAATTAAAACTTTTCAAAAAGTAGAAATACTTCTTCTTCTTCCAGGTCTGCGCACGGCCGAGTATTAAAATGATGTGTTTTGGTGTCCTGATTAAAAAAGAACACCTCACTAATGCAGCATTATCGGTGTTGTTGTGCTGTTCTGATCCCCAGAATCCTCATTTACACAAATTAGATTAAGGCTTTTAAATCAGATCAGCGGCATCTGTATATGACTCATGTCGTCATGTTCGGTTTTTAGGGCTTTGTGCAGATATTGTGTTCATCAGCTCATCGTCTTCAGCATGATGACATTTCCTTCTTTTTCTCTCTTTTCCACGTTGCCACACTGAACTAGATCTTTCTAACATCATGATCTAATAGTAAAGTGTTTCACACCACAGACCACTGTGTGTCTGCTTTTCATTAATGACTCAGTTGGAAGTGAACCACATGATTCTGTCCAGTCAACACTTAAACCTTTTAAGAACAGAACTACAGAGTTTGTAGGATCTGCTGGAATAAAACTAGGTTCCTCTGTCAGGTACAATACTGTAAGTAGTCAGCAAACATAAAGCAGAAACATGAATCTAAAAAGAAGTGTTCAGGGCTGAGATGCTGCAGCTATGGAGGCACAACAGATAAAATAGCAGGTGACCTGAGGTGACGGCCTGTGTGTAAGGTGTCAGCAGGTGTGAACACACCGGTGAGCTGAGAGTGGTCAGTAAACAGGTAAAAGAGGAAAAATGAAGAGGTGTGAATATGGTAGAAAACACTGCTTTGTTCATGCTGTGTCTCTGTTGTTCTGTTATTGTCTTTCACTTTTACTTTTAGAATGACAAATGCAGGCTGCTGCCACCCGCTGGTCTGGAGTGATACTACTCCTCACTGCGTGGTAGCTGTTACCAGATGAGGGCGACGTGTCTCTGTCACACACACATCCTGTTTTTATCCACTTGTTGTGTCAGTAATTAAGAATGTGTCAGAAAAAGGTTTAAGGTGGAATTGATCTGTTTGTTATGTGCAAAACAATTTGGCATCTTGCGCCCACATCGATGTATTTCAGCAATGAGACACATTTTTTTATTGTACTCAGACTCAGTAAGATGTTACCTGACACTCCACAGATAAATTAAACTTTTTAACCGAGACAAACAACTACGTCTCCCATGAGGCTCGGCGGCAGCTGCAGTGGGTGAACCAGTAGACAGCTAATTAAGTTGCCTCATATACACAAACAATCAAAAAGTGAACTGTGATTAAAATCAAAATAATAACCTGGCTCCACACATGAGTCTGTTTAAGGGTTGGTTCGTATTTTCCATCATCATCTGGTTGTGTGCGCCACACGAGGCTGCGACGACGACGATGATGATGATGATGATGTTTGTTTGTGCAGACTGTGTGATCCGTGTCAGGTGGGGTTGAACAGGTTAAAGACGCAGCTCGGCTGTTATTAACCTACACTGCAGCTCGTTTTCAGTGTGCGCTGTGTGTTTGTGTGTTTGATGGGAGTCCAGTGTGGTTACTGTAAATGGGTTCTGGCTTTTAATGGAGTCAGCAGTGTGACGCTTTATTATTATAGCTGTTTGATTTCCTTGAAGCCCTGTGAAAACCTCTTCACCTTGCTCCTCCTGCAGTTTCTCTCTCTCTGTGTTATTACTGCTGCTGTTTGTCACCATGTTATTAATGATTTTCCTTCATCATGTAGCTCCCACTACATGATGAAGATGATCCCTTTTTTCTTTATGTGAGCCAGAGCACCTGCGCCGCATGTTTTAGCTCTTCCACTAAATCGTATTTGCTTTGTTGCAGACCAGTTTCAAACACGTGCTGCACACTCGTAGATTTCTGGCTGCATTTTCTTATATTTCCGGATGTAGAAGCTTCTCAGTGAGCACCGAGTTAGCATTACTTCACAGATTCATTTGAAGAGCCTTTGTACCTTGTGTTATATTTGATTGTATTTATATTCATTTTTCTTTCTTCTCTTACATGTATTTATAGTTTTATATAAGAGTGATGTTTGTTCTACTCTAAAAAAGCAATTTCAGGTACTTTCTGCTACATCTATGCTACCACGTTAGCAATGCTAACATGCACCATTTACAGAGCTAATAGAATGTTAAGATGCAGAATGGGAAAACTGTTGATCCACATGGTTAAATGTTAAAGAAGCAGTACAATGACCACATTTGAACATCATAGATAATGTGGATAAGTGTTTAAATGCTCTTTTATTAGGAAATGGGTGATTCTGTGACAGCAGAGACAGATTGTCACCACGTACGTCAGTGAATCAGTGCAGACAGACACTGTTACAGTGGAAGCTACTGACACTGCTGTCAATTTCCTCTTTGCACATGTGTGGATCAGTTGGTTACACGGTTAGTGTACAGAACTGATCCAAGCTGCATCTTATTTCACAGGAAATTAGCTTTTCGCTTGTAAAGTTCAGAAGCTACACTTTCATTTGAAGAAAGCGCCTCGTTTTACCAAGCAGGGAACGAGCTGTCAGTGAACACAACACCAGGCCTGTGTGAGGCACTGAACAAAGAGAGACGTAGGTGGCGATTCAGAGGAACCAGGCGGCCATTGTTGTGCGGTGAGGTAGTTTAAGTGCAGTTTGACGTGAACAGTTCTCACTGCTGAATTTAATGTCACGCCGACAGGTGTGACAGAAATGAACACAGACATGATGTTACACAACTCAACAGGTCTGGAAGGTTTTTTATATCGCACAGACGTAAAGACTGTAACAGTAGAAAAGCTGTGTATTAACTGCAGTACAGACGGTTCAGACCTTTACAGTTGAACAGCAGCTATCTGATACCTGATACTGCATCCTGAACGTGGAGGGGCTGAAGAACACGGTGAAGAGCGTCAAACAGCTGGACACATCTGCTAATAAATAATTCCATTAATTAATACAGTTTTTTAAGACATTATATATGAGCTCTTTGTAGAAAACAAGTAAAAACATGTAAGAACCACACAAAAAGAAGAAGAAGACAATTATCTGCAGACCTTCCCAGACAGGACTAATCCAGGACTCAGTCAGTTCCCAGTAGACTTTTTTTTTTCCACAGTGACACTCTGGAGAAAAATTTAAATCAGATGTGCTGAAGCACAGTTAATCAGTCTGACCAGAGGCAAACCCACAGCTTTTTGAACCTTTCTTCTGTGTTGAATAATTGACAAGAAGAACCTGAAGAGGGCCACTTCCTGCTGAAGTGACACAGTGATACTGCTGATTAAAGATGGATGATACAGAGATACCAGACGGATAAATTCACCCACTGCCGATATTAGAAAGACAGATGATTTATTGATGCTAAATTAGTCTCCGTTAATAAGAAGCTGCAGCTGACAGGATTTTATAAATTTAGTTCTAATTTACACACGACTACAGGCTCCACACCACAGATGTTAAAGGAAGAACAATTCATTCAGGATTTTCTGTGTCTGTCTTAGCATAAAGGACACTTAAACCTAAATGAAGGTGTTAGTTACTATAGCAACAAATGCCATAATGACCCATTTCTTTCTTTACAGTCCCTTTAATAAAAAAGGAAACATACAGGAAACTTTCTTTCCTCTTAATTTACCCATTATTTTGAAATACTTGACAAATCCATTAATTATTAAAGTTAAGATTGAATTGGGATAAATAATCATGATCAATAATCAGCCCCTCCCCCCTCTTTCTATGTTCTATTTTCCCTCCAGTTCTTCCTGGCTCCGCCCACACTCTCACCTGTATGACCTCAGCACAGTCACAGCCTCTATAAAAGCCCTGAACCAGTTTCCCTTCCTGCCCGCCTGATGTTGGACTGTGGGGTCTTTGTGGTGTTGGTTACCTGTTTCTCTAAGCTCAGTTACTGGACCTGTTTGTCATCTGTTGGTTTCTTGCCATGAGGATGAACTTGGCTGCTCCCTGGAAACTACGACCTAGTTCAGGTTTGCTCCCTGGTGCTTCTTATATTTAATCTTCTTGTGATAATCCTGAAAGTCTGTTAATTTATGACCCATATGTTTATTACCTGCTGATCCAGCTGCCATCTGACTACTGTTACTTTGCTGACAATATTTACCTGAGACACCTGTAGCTTGAGAAATACATGTGAACCAGCGAAGTGCTGACAGGTCGTCACTGTGATTTACTGGACATGAACAGGTCCAGAGATTTAGAAGGCATCAGAACTCCTGTGTCTTCATCTATAGGAACTTACTATCTAAACTGCTGAGATACAATATGAAAGTGGACAAATTATATCTGTATAACTTAATTTTGGATGCAGATTACATCACCGACAAAGAGAGCTGAGGGTAACTGTGGTTATCTTTACTGTAGACAGATATAATTGACCTGCCTCCTCTCTATCGATCATTCAAATGCAATAAATCACTGCATCATTTTATTCTGAGATCAAACCCATGACAGCAGATCACAGGAGTCCCTGTGATCCTGAGACCTCTGAGGGGGAAAAGACTCGTTCCTGGTACAGTGGACTGAGCTTTTTCACAGATCGACCCGACACTCAAAGGACACTGACCGTTAGAATTACTGCAGTCTGTCGACGAGCACATTTGAGTGACGTGCAGGTTTTGCAGAAAGGACGGGCTGCAGTTGTGTTGCCATGGCAGTGGCAGCAGTGGACACATTACGTGCAGACGTCCAGGGACCTTTGAGTCACAGACAAACACTCGCGTCTCTCTGGCATTTTGAAGCTGATATTTTACAGGTGGAGGTGCGGGGGAGCCTTCGGCAGAGAGATCAGCAGTGACGTGGATTACAGCCAGGATGGCGTCAAAGAGACACTGTACTGTCTGTGCTAACAATGATACTAATAATGAAATGATAATGAAAGTTTGTTGACCTGCAGCCAGTTCAGGATTTCAGCTGCAAACACTGTAATCTTTGTGTTCTTATGTTACATACATTCTTCTGTGAAGTTGGCTTGGTCCACAGGAAGACTTCCACAAACTGACAAATCAGAAAAGAGTGGGGTGGAGTGAAGGGGGGCCTTAAACAGACAGGAGCTCAAGTCTTTTAAATGCAGTCTGAAGGCCAGAGGAGCCGCTGTATGAGGAGGCAATATAACCGAGCAGCACCTTCAATGTGTTTTTAACTGAGATAAAATCTCTGATCTGATCAAATCTGAACCAGTAAGTAGAGTTTACCTTAACGTATCTTAACGATCGAGTTCTTACTGTATGTGGTTTTTATAAGAACGTCTAAGTTCTTATTAAGGTTTTTAAAGGATATCTACTTTAATCTACTATATGTTAAGACATCCTAACTGCATCATCTCCAGCAGGCTGAAGCCCCGACTGTCTGGAAGGAAACCCATTATTGATTTTTGTTTTTTTTTCTTCTTCCACTCTGCTGATTCCTAACAGGCACCTTCATCATCACTTTACTGCAGGGATTTCCTCTCAGAGACACAGCATGTCCCACATCCACAGTTTATTCTCTTTACATATCCTCTTCCTCACGAGGGATATTTTGGATCCCTCTGTCTGCAGTGGACTCGTGCTGAAGAGGATTTTTCACCTTGAAAATAGTTTGTTCTGATTCAGATGATACAGAGTCTGCTACACAAAGCAAACCTGAAAGGACAACGAATGGGAAATAACTCTGTCAAACGCTGTTACATCACATTATGATGTCTGACTAAATGTAAATCTGCTGCTGAGAATAGTCCAGAACAGATGCATCACTTCATCATTACAGCTGCTGCTGTCGATGTTTTACTGAATGAGTTTTTGATGCTGATGTTGATTGTAGGTGTTGTTTAGGTGGTGGAACACCTCTGTCAACTCTTTATCCATCAGTGTTTAAAACCCAAATACAGTTTATATTAAAGCAGTGTGGAGAACACGGTGTTGGAAGCAGAACCGTCCTTCCTGTTGTCCTTGCTTTTAATTTTTTATAGTGTGCTGGCATTTGCTTTTATTGATCTGTAAAGTGCTTGTAAAAGCAGCAGCCGTAATACAAGAGATGATCCTCAACCTGCACTGATGGAAGATAACGCAGCTATAAAATGTGATGACAGGAAAACACAACGGGGGCAAAGGGGCCGAGCGGGACTCAGTGGAACCTTCTGATTCTACAGCTGCACCGTCTGCAGACAAACGGTGTAGATGTGTAAAATGACAGAGTATGTATATATACTGGATGTTTATATTTAATCTACAGTGCATAAAATGACATCAGCTGTAGGAGTTTATTATTTTGCAGTAGTTGAATGTAACTAAGTACATTTACACAAGTTACATATTGAGGAACTTGTCCTTTACTTTCTACTTTTTCAGTTCTGCTGCATCACCTCACACTGTAGTTGTTAGTCACAGAACTGACAAGTTGATTTTTAGGATGCTGGACGTATAAAGAGCTCATTAAATAGAACCGTTTGTTGTCAGAGGTATTACTACAGTAACTTAATCGACTTTGATTTCCCGGTGGTGGAAAGTAAATGAATGACTTTTCCTGGACTCCTATTTTAACAAACTGTACTTTTACTGTGCTGTATATACTTTTAACAGAAGAATCAAGTTGTGTTATCTGTAGTCATTTAAGACAAAACTTTAACAAACTCAGCATTAAAACACTTTTGTATTTGAATCAACATTAGATGTTATAATGCTGAACATTATGCAGATGATTGTTTTATGTTAAGTTCTTCTTCCATAACTTCATATTAACAGTTTTAAATATGGTGTCAGATTATTAAAACTAAACCTGCAGACACTTTAAAATACTAATCTCTCCACTCCTCCTTTAGTTGTTCCCTTTTTCTCTCCTTTCCTCCCTCCCTCGCTCCTCACTTTCCTTCCTTCCTCCCCTCCTTCTCTCTCCTCCCCTGTCTCTCCGCCCCAGTCATCCAGTCAGTCAGGTCTCTCAGTCCAGCAGCAGCAGCAGTAACACTCACGTTAGATCTAAAGAAGGGGCTGAACACTTCACCTGTGGGGACCGTGACACTTCAGAAACTCCTTTTTCTGGGACTTCATGTGACGGATTCCATCATTTCACCTCATCTTAGCTGAATCCACTGAGCCGCTTCTCTTCACTGTGGGTAACGTGGCGGAGCCTGTTTTTTACGCACAGTTTCAGTTGTGAACCGCGTTAACGGGGGTGTCACAGACAGCACCTGTGCTTCCATGTGACAGGTGAACACAGAGCTGTGATGCGCTGACTGACAGGATGTCTCCTGCGATATTTTCTGCAAGAATCGCGCATTTTTAAACTTTTCAAACGGAACTTTCTCTGCACGCTTCTTTCCTGACAGAGCACCGTGGAGGAATCTCTGAGTCTTCATATTAACCATCGTTCCACACACACGTGTGATCGTCCGGACCCAGAAACGGACCAAGCGGCCGCTGGCGCCGTGACGCGGCTCGTCGCTCCCTCACTGCCGGGGGAGAGCCGGACATCTGCGGGGATGGGTGGTTAGGCTGCTTACTGTCACCGCCCCTCCCGTCTGAAATCACCTAAAAACTTGCAGACAGCATGAAGAGGAGAGCTGCCGCCCGCTGAGGTAAAGAGGGAAGTCCGTTTTTAGACGCATTGATTTCCACTGGAGAAGATAATCGACGTTTCCACCGCTGCGTGTGTCCGCAGGGAAAAGATGCTTTTAAGCTTCATCTGATCATCTCCATTACAAACACGGCTACACAACACTGATGTATCATGGACGGGTTAACCCCCTGTGGGGCCCCAGGGGCACAGATTTGTTGTTGGACCCCTATTGACCCCCACCTACCAGATTACAGGGCTGCTGTCTATGAATATGTGAGGGTGTTTATCAGTCTGCTGATTTGGTTTTGAAACAGTCAGAACATGAAATGCTCATCACAATTCCTCAAAGCCCCAGAAAATACAGCAAACTGTCCCCGTTAGGAGGGATTCAGGTTCTGTTACTCACCCAAACATCACAGGTCAAATTTAACATGGAAGTGTGGAACATGGGCACTTTATTCTGTAACACATAAATGGAGCCAGAGCCAGTGCAGCTGCTAATATGATCTTATCATAGCATGTCAGCATAACAGTGCAGAATGGTTTTAATCCCATAAAGACTAAATTTAATTAATTCAAAACACATTTTGAACTTACTTAATAAGTATTTATGAGATTCCACAGGAGACGGTTTCCGCTCCGTCCCAGGGACGTTGTTGTCAGTATTTAAGGTGGAGAAAATCATCGACTTGGTCTTTTCAGCCTTCAGAACGAGTTTATGATCAGGGTGATGAGTTAAAGTTTTATTTCAAACATGTGAGTCATTTCTCATTTTTTATTACATGTGCCCCCCCCCTCCCTCGATGCCTGAAGTGCTCATGGGAGCAGGCTGTACTTGAGAAAACACTCATTAGTTTCAGTGTCATGTGCTCACTCTGTCTTGCATGGGGAGGGCAGGACTGGGTGGAAGCTGTCCTGTCGGTTTCAGGGGAGTTTTTCTCCCACGACTCGGCATCGCTCCAAACGAACAAAGGCCACTCAGGACTGACGCTGATTAAATTATTACTGTCAGTTCGACCATGACCAGCCATGAGGTTTTTTTAGGTTCTGGTTAGGCAGAATGCATCATAGTCCACTGGAGCAGGACTTCATATATGCTGCAGGCTGACGTCTCGTCTCTTTACAGTTCACAGGGATAAATTATTCAGCTGCGGTGGAAGTGGACAACCTGCTGGGCACAGAATGGCCTGCTGGACGGAGGGTGCCACCCTCCTGCTGGTTCTGCTCGGTCTGCTCGACCTACACCCGGCCACCGGGTGGTCGTCTCGTCACCGCAGCCTGAGGCGTCAAACTCGAGGTCACCATGAAGGCCGGGCGCACCAGAACATCACGCTGGCCGTCATCTTACCACAGAGTAACACAGATTACCCGTGGGCTTGGCCCCGAATAGGCCCCGCCCTGGAGCGGGCGGTCAGAACCATCAACGCTGACCCCACACTGCTCCCCGACCACCACCTCACTTACGCCTTTAAGAACAGTGAAGACAAGAACGGTATCTGCTCCGAGTCCGTTGCCCCGCTCATGGCTGTGGATCTAAAACTGGCCTACGACCCGTGGGCTTTCATCGGGCCTGGCTGCTCCTACACCTCCTCTCCTGTTGGCCTCTTTACCACCCACTGGGACGTTCCTATGGTCACAGCGGGCGCTCCAGCCGTGGCCTTTTACGGTGGAGGTTATCCGTCCATCACCAACACCGGGCCGACCCACAAGAAGCTCGGGAAGTTTGCCCTGCGGATCTGTGAGCACTTCGGGTGGCGAGAACACGTGATGCTCATGTTCAGCGACAACAAGGTGGATGATCGGCCGTGTTACTTCGCCGTGGAGGGTTTGTACACGGAGCTGAAGAGCAACAACATCACCCTCGTGGACCGGGTGTTTGAGGAGTCAAACACCATCAACTACTCTCAGATCCTCTCAGACATTCAGAACGACAGCCGAGGTGAGTGAAATATGAGCATCAGCTCAATGTGTTGCTTGTTTTGGCTTCTGGTCGCTTGTTTCAAAAAGATTTGAGCCGAGCTGACAGAGATTGTGAGACGTTTCTGTTCCATAGCACCAATAGAGAACTGCAGTAGATGCTTTTACAGGTTCCTAGTGAGCGAGGCATGACCTCTGTCCCTCCTCAGGGCTCAGGCGAGTCCACAGCAAAGCAGGAGAAGCACAGGTGGAACTAATAACACTAACAATGATTACTGAGCAGCACCAGGACTTTGCTGCTATGCCAGATTAAAATGCTGTGCTGCTTTGAAAAAGGTCAACACCCCAGTGTATCTCACAGAGGAGAAGCGTGGTTGTGGAGGCAGACAGAGAGTGGGAACTGCAGGTAAAACCACACAAACAGCTGCTCTTTCTCTACTTTTGGCAGTGGCTGATGGAAATGCTGCAAAAGTCTCCAGACAAACCTGAGCTGTGGATGTTTCTTTGTGCACTCAGCTGCTTTGTATTGTTCTCCTCTTCAATCACAGCTGTCTGTTGATTGTGCAGCATCATGCTGCTGCCAGTGTCGCTCTCTCTCGGTTTGAGTTATCCTCGTACCAGCTCTGGCTGTTGGGACGTCTCCTTCACACCAGGTTCTTTGGAGAATCAGTTTATGCTTGCAGGGTCCAGGTAGCTGGTCCGAAACATTGATCTGTCAGTCGGTCACTGAATAAAATCAGTTGTGCTCTGTGCATTAATCTGTGATTAATGTCACTAGAGTCGAGATTTTCATTGTTTCTGAAAGTTGCAAAGTGAAACGGCCTCATAGTGTGAGACGAGAGGTTTCCAGACCTGTGTACCCTGCTGCTCATCACTGCTGCAGGCTCCAGACTGGAAAGGAAAAAAGCTTTGACTAGTTTTCTGTGGCTGAAATGGAGCAAATCATTTTGTCAGTGATAATCAACAGAGTCGTCGTTCTACAGGTGACTAAATGTTCCTCATCAGCTGCTACCAGGACTGATGATGCATGAATGAGGCGGTTTAACAGAGATCAGCTGAACTAACACAACATAAAGAGTGTTTTATCCATCTAAATCTGATCCATGAAGTGTGTAGTTTATTGGTGAAGGCACCTTAAGCGTGTTACTGATTACTGTGTGTGAATTTCCTGCCTGTAGATAGAATCAGTTATCAATCAAAATCTTTTTTTTTTTTTTGTTCTTCAGATCCAAACTGCAGCCTGTAAAAAGCAGGACGGCGCCTTTGTTGTTTTCTAACTTGTGTGTTTTGATGAGGATTCAGCTCCCCACTGAGTCCAGGCTGCAGCTCAGATAAAAGTGACAAATAACCGCAGCGCGACAGAATGAGAACACGGTCAAAGTTCAGCACTGCTGTGAGTCTAATAAAAAGTTAGTTACCTGTGTGGAGTCTCAGGCTGAGGCCTCTCACAGGTGACCAGGATGAAGGGCGTCATGGAGTTTTAATCACTGTGCACTTAGAAACCTCATGTTCAGCCTAATTGTCACAACTGGGAACAACCTGGTTGGGAATCAGAACAGTCATCCACCAGGTGAGGGGTTGGTGGTTTGATTCCCGGCTCCTCCTGTCATATGTTGTCTACTTGGGCCTGAGTTGGGCAGATTGGGTCAGAGCAGCTGTGTGTGAACGAGAAGCAGAGTTTAAACGAGTTACTGACTGTTTGTTACCTGCTGTTTGGGGCGTCAGTAAAAATGAGCAGCTGCTTTGTGAATGTTTAAGTCCACGGTGATTCAATCTCTCTGTGGTTTGTACAAATACATTTTCATATTTGCAAACTGTTTGTGGTAAATGTCCACAGCAGATCTGTTCCAACTTCAGAAGCAATGTTTTGTACTGACTCCAGACTTTAACTTGAACAGAACCAGCTGTTATCATGTGAGTTTAAAAAATGGTTTATTTCTCATTTAGAATAATGACATTTTTTATTTCCCACAGCTCATCAAAGATGTTTTATTTGATGTTTCTGGTCAAAAACTGAGGCAGCAGCAGATCAGCTGGTGGAGCGTCTATGAGCCACAGGGGCAGTGGTTCAATTCCCGGTTCCTGCTTGTCTTGGCGCTGACATGTGCTGTTTGTTCTTGGCTGATCGTCGTCTGCTTTTTATTCAGCTCCGGTTTTAGTTTTAGTGATGTTCACTTTCCTCTCGTTTCACTGTTGATTGTTCACTTCGTATTTTTATCTGGTTACAGATTCAAACCTCTTTTCTACACCTTCTCTCCCTTCTCGTATCCTGCGTTTGGGTCCTATTTCCTGATCTCTGACTGTCAGGCTAAAAATAAATTAGGAGGTTGCTCACTTCCTGAAATGCTGACGTTGAGGAGATGTGAGCTTCTCGCACAGTAAATACAGCTGACAATTGCACATGTCAGTCTTTGTCTTATCTTATTGTGTCCAAACGCTGTTATAAATGTGTCGGCTCTTTATCGCGTCTCTGTGCATGTTAGTATTTCACACACAGGTGTGTTTGAGGACACTCGCTGACCAAATGCGTCCTCTGTTCCTTTACCCTAAAAATTAATGTCTAAACCCTAAAACTGAGTCATAACCGCCAAACTGCCCTTCAGCCAAAAACACACAAACTAAAGAAACAAGTGGTCGCAGCTGTGTTCTCTTGTTGGTTCAGCTGCAGATATTCTGAGCTGATGTGAGCTGAGTTACGTAAACTGGTTTCTGCCTGTCACTCGCAGAGTCGTCTGCAGCCCCCATCCTCCCTATATGAGCGGGCCGAGCATCGCTGCTTATTGAAACATGAGCTCAATCGATGTGTCCACGGGCCAGACGACGGAGGACTCAGTGGAAAAGTCTGCATCAGGGAATGATGCAGCAGATTCTCAGTGTGCACAGTGCCGTTTGTTTTTCATATATATATATATATATATATATATACATACATATATAGTTTATTTTAGGAATAGTTTGAAGGTCAACTTCACAGATTTCCAACTTCCTTCCTACGTTTCTCGCTTCTCGCTTCCCTCTATTATAATGTTAAACTTAATGTTTTGTTGGTTGAACTGATTTTACAAAGTGATGCATCAAACTGAGCTTTAGGAAACTGAAACAGGCATTTTTCACTATTACTCCAGAGAGCAACAGAACCAGTAGATCAGCAGATAATCACAGCCCTGAAAATGTTAAAAACCTTTTTCAGTAAACACTGATAATTATTCCAAACTGAAAAATGTCATCATCTCAAAATGACGAAAATGGACCTGAAGCTGTTTGCAGGATGTAACATGGAAACATGTCGCGTCCCAGTAAACAGGTCTGAAACATGACTTGGTGTTTTACTCTGTGTGTGCTCAGTTGATAATAAACCAATAACCATATATTTGTCCTAACGTAGTGTGTGTAGCTCTTCTCGGTGGACACTCAGTGATCATATTAGTGCTGAGGTTAACAGAGTCATAAATTCAGCGGTCGAATGCTTTCTCTATCGATCTGTAAACAAACACACCAGCGCGCTCTGGTTCCCACAGAGGCATAAAACCTCCCGACAGGGCATTTATTAACAAAGGTCAGGGACCTGACGCCTTGTATGGAAACTACAGTCGGCCAATCAGATCTGTCGGTATTTCCTGCTAAACACACTTGGGCTAATTTTACCTTGTGTCCCTGCCTTTGTCTGCTGAATCTGTGGAAAGTGTTTTAATCACAGTGTTGAGAAGGAACACAGACAGGTGACGCAAGAAACTGAAATATGTTTTGTGGAAAAGATGTAGGGGAAGTTGTGCTTTCACTATTGACCCCCCCGAGGTTTTAATATTCATTTAAATTCCTCACATCATGGACGGATTATGAGTCACTGGGCCCCTGAGCATGAGGGTCGATTGCAGCTGTTTAGCATCTGTCTTTGTTGTGGTTTTGTCTCTTAGTTCTCACTTTGTTTTTCTTACTGGTTGGTTTTTGTGTCCTTGTGGTTGTTTTGTCGTCACTCTCTGTAGCTTTGGGTCTCGTTGTAGTTATTTTGTTTAGTCAGGAAGGTGGCGCAGTTATCGACGGTCACGTCCTGGTTCTTCCCTAGTTGCTGGTTCGAATCCCGCTGGGGAAGGCTGTGCCAGGAAGGGCATCCAGCGTAAAATCCTTTCCAAACCAATCTGCTGTGGAGAAAAACAGGAGCAGCCAAAAGATCATTATAGTTCTTCTTTCTCTTTGTGTATGTTTGCGGTTGCGTCGTCATTTCGTAGTTGTGCAGTTTTCACATCCTGAACCACACATATGTGCAGGTGTGAGTCCTGAATAGATCAGGTACCCACTTGAGTTGGTAAATTATGTGTATTCTCAATTTGACTCTATGAATTGATTGTGGTCCCATTTCACACTGGCGCTCGCACAGCACTGCTGCCATCTTGGCTCCTTATGTCGTGTTGATCATCTGTGGGAGCTGTCAGCCAACTGACCAGTCCCCTCTGTGGTTTCTCTGTCTCACACACCTGTCACAAGTCACTGTCACTCAGTTCATTCATTATCAACAATCACATTTAAAAATACAACCTCAGTCACATGGATTACAAATCCCTGTAAGATTAGACTCGAAGCTGAGAAGCCAACGTGAACCAGTTTACAGCAGTGACCAAATCAGTGTTGTGGGAGTTTATTTTTCCAGCTCAGCAGAAGGCTTGATGCATATTCACACTGGTTTGTGGCTCATTAATGCGAAGCCATATGTCCTGGACAGACTGAGAACAGTCAGGAGAAAACAGCAGCACACACACCTCAGTGGCTCAGTGACGCTCTCTCAGTATCTTGTATGGAGAACGGTGAGGGCTGACACCACATTCAGTGTGTTGGCATTATCCTCATACTGAGGCTGGAGGCAGCTTTATTTCACTCTTTGCGTCAGTCGTCCCTACATGTGATTGTGCTGTGTCTAACTCACATCATGTGGATAGAAAAGGTTATGCAAACAGTGTGTGGGACATTCTCTTATCCACCAGCAGCCACAGTGAGTCAGCAGGCAGCGATTCAGGCTGGTGATTCATGTTTTCATAGACTCCTCCTGGTTTTTCCTTTTCCCCAAAGGGAGATAAAGATCGATATCAACCTCACGTCTGTGTGAAAGTGGCCATGTCATGGTTAAAAGTTTAAATACACGTTATACTGCCCCCTGATGCAGCAGCTCCTCTGATGCTCACTGATTAACAGAGTGTGTCACCTTTGTTTAGTCTGAACACCGAAATATATTCACTGCAGTTTGTAGATTTAGCAGATGTTATTTGCTTTTTCTGTGAGGAACAGCTTGTAACAGTGAGCATGTGCAGCTTCCTGAAATACTGTCACAGTGAGACTGTGAGAGTCCTTCCTGAACCTATGTGCAGAAATAGCATATTTTCTACCAGTCGTTCTAATATTGTGGAGAACAGCAGCATGGGCGCTCCAACCGATCTGCAGCTACACAGCCCCAAACAGAAAGCTGTGATGCACTGACACCTGTCTGTCCACCACAACACAAACCACCAGGTGGCTTTAATGCTTCTCTTAATGCATCTCTGCAGCTCACCTGAAGCCTGCAGCTCACCTGAAGCCTGCAGCTCACCTGAAGCCTGCAGCTCACCTGTGGCTGTGTGTGCGTTGCTCAAGCTGATTGGAATAAAATGATGCCATCAACAATCACATCAGTGACAAGCGGTGACTAATTAAACTTTATTATTTTGTATTATTAATTATGTCTTTACGACACTCAGCCTCCGTTATGTTCATGTCTTGATGTGTAGTAGTTACTGATCTTTACCTGCTCATTAAATATTAAGACGTTTACGCTGTAATTTAAAGAAGAAGAAATGTTTATTCATAGACGTCATCGTAGACAGAGTTTAGAACACGTGACAGCAACAAAGAGTCTGATGCACAAAACGTACAGACACAAATTCACATTGTGCCTCTGAGTGGAGGAATCAGAGCCGACTCCGTGTGCAGCTGAGAACAAAGCCACAGAGGCGTTTTGTGATTGAACAACCCTCCAGCTGATTGAGAACTCCCGCTGCTTTGTAAAGTCAAAATCAACCTGAGCAATTAGAGCGTGAGGGCCAGAGAGGCATCGGGGCTCCTCAGCACTTGATTGCTCTCATGGACAGACAGACGACTGCACTCTTAAAAAAAGTTTGCGTCAAGCTTTTTAAGTTATGATGATGTCTGGTGAAATTAAGTTGAACCAACAAACAACACTGCATAATTAGCTTTAATGCTACAATTTAATGCATTTTTGTTCACCTCATACTTAATTATTGGCAGAACGCATGAACTCAATAACTCATTAATATGAGTTTTTAATATAAAACGTTTATCTGAACAAATATTGAACGTGTTTAATTAAGTGGTGGTAATAGATTTTTTACAGTGCATGTGCAGAAAGCCATCTGAAAGTTTTCAGTTTGAACCTTAACAAGAGAAACTAATTAGAGATTCCAGCGTGCTCGTGTTTCTCCAGAGACCAGACTGAACGTGGTTAAGCTTTTACAGGACGGCTGCTGCTTCTTATCAGCTCTGCTCTAATTAACTGAAGCCAAGTTGTAGTTTAGTTAGCTTTTCACAGCTAACGGATGCTAATTAAGAGGTTTGTGAAGGCTCTTTGGAGACCATGAGAACAGTGAAGCATTTTGACATACAGTTAAAATCCAAGTTCTTATGTCTGTTAATATCAAAAAGAACTGAACAGACTAAAGCTGACGACGAATGATCAGTGACACGTACAATAAATTGGATCCAGTTATTTTTCTTAAGTGTGTTTTTCCACATTTGAAGACATGTACTGTATCACAGACACTTTTTATTATACTCAGCTTTAACTGTAACACTGTGTGACGTGATGTTTGCAGCTGTGATCTTTGCTCAGCCTGAGTTTTAATTTGAAATTTAAAAGGACCGAACGTCTCGACTATCAGCATTGGTGCATTTAACGTGTCTGAAGACAAACTCTGTTGGTTCAAACCCGCTAGGGGAAATGTGCATGTGGGGGGCGACTGATAAAATCCATAATGCTTCTGTGAAATTAGTGTGAAGTTAATTCAGCAAACAGTAACAATGTCAAGTATGAAAATTACAGGAAAGCAGAAGCCTAATTGGAAACATGAGCCCTTCCCGTTTGGGATCCTCGGCTTGTTCCTCTCGTGGCTGTATTATGCAGTGGCCCATGTTTCCTGTGTTTGTTCTTTCACTATCAGTCCTCCCTCTGCCATACGCTGGCTTTTCTATCACACAGAAACCAGCTGAATTAGACCCAAAGCAGGCAGCTTGGCAGCTTCTCTGGTTTCATCTGCTGCTGTTCAAACTCTGTGTCATGTTCTGGCCTCAGTGCAGCAGAAATCTGTCCATCTTACTCCTGGTCCTGGCAATATGCTGTCTATCCTAAAAGACTACTTTCAGCTGGTGGGGTACATGTGATGTGACGTGAAAAATGTAGATTAATGCATCTCAGCACATTTCCTGACACCAGTGTCTGTGAGCAGGGAGGTTTCAGGATATTTTTTTAAAACTTTTTTTTTTAACTTTAGTGGCCTAAACTAAAACTGAGATGAAAGCTTTCTTTACAGCCCAACTGGGGCTTAATTATTGCCCAGCCTGCATTTTTAAATGTTGCTTCTCTGGCAAAACAGAAAATATCTGTGTCTGTGCTGTGAAGCTCTAAATGAAACTGGTTACAGGTTTCTCCAGCTGCTCATTTCATAATGCTCATGTAAACAGAAACCTGATTTCCCCCAGGTAGATTTCTGATGGAGAACACAGAGTTCTCTGCCATGTACACGTGCCACCGGGGTTCTGATCAGGTTTTCGTAGCCTCTCTTTGGCTGCAACACGTCAAACATCACGAGCAGCTGTGTGGCAGCTTCCAGCAGCTCAGACACACACTGAGCTGTGGAGCGGTTCCTGGCTAAACCCCCCGGGATGGAAACATGTCCCAGCTCCTCTCCGAGTGGGAGAACGTGGACCTTTACAGACGCGGTTACGGCTAAACTAGCATTGTGGGCAGGACGTTGTTGGAGCTGTTTACTTGAGTATTGGTGGTGTAGTGTAAGACATTTACTGTGATGTATTCGTGAAGATTTAGTTGTCTATCAGCAGTTTGCTGCACTTTTAAAATCTGTTTTCACTCTCTGACTGTCGCTCCCACAGTTGTCATCGTTACGTGTTTACCCCACTCAGAAGCTGTAATCTGGGCTGATCAGGCCACCAAATGAAGAATAAGTCTACTCAATAATCACTGATGAGGACACTTTGTGTGAGAGCGCTGATGGAGGCGTTAAATCACAGCGGGAACAAAGAGTGCGAACGATGCAAATGGCCTCCGGGCTAATCATCAGACGTTTGTAACTGCTGATTTATCAAAGCATCACGGTGAGTGTGTTTCGTGTCCTTTCAGCCGTCAAGGAGCTGACAAAGTGATGATCAAGATAACGCGTTGCTTTCATATTCAAACATTGTACTGTGCTAGATCTCATATGACACTGAGAGGCTGGAGAAAATTAAACAATTAAAGGAGATCAGACCTAGAAAACCAAGTGAGTGACACGGTTTACTGGCACCAAGCGCGTCTCCAAGTAACAGCATCATCGAGCCCTGAAAGGAAATGATTTTAACCTTTTACTGAAGTGGAAGATCTCAATTTTATACAAAATCTAATGGTGAAATGAGCATTAGAAAAAAAAAAGTAATTCATGCTTTGCGATTCATATAGATGTATTTTACAGTCATGGTTCTGTTCTTTTATACGACGAGGTGAATATGTGCTTTCTGGGAACTGTGAAATACTTTGGGGTAAAAGCCACTAATGGAGACACTGACGTCTTTCTCTTTTCTCTTTCATTTCTCCTACTATGGATGTTCTGATTCAGCTTTTTCTCCAGTACCAGCTTTACTAACCTACTTGGGGTTTTTGGCTAACTAACATTAGCGAAGCAGTAAAATGTGAAAACTTCTCTTTGTGGACCTGATTCTAAAGCCGGTGACATGAAGCTGTATCTACAAATCACTTCTTAACTGAGCGAAGACGTTGATGCACCAACATGCTTTTTTAAAACTTGTTAAAATGAAACTTTATTGTTTGCACGACTCACAAACATGGCTCATTTCCTCAGATCAGCTCTAATCTGCGCTGGCGGCAGCAGATGATCAATAATCTCTGATGACGCTGAGAACGTTGACCTGCTGAACTACACGGCTCATTAAAAAGTGCTTTCTTGGGAACTTCTTGAACACTGTATCTCAAAGTTTTCTTGACATATTCAGCTTATAGAAGTTTGTGTTTTTACTCCCGTTGATAAGGAATCGTTGTTAATTAGCCTACATCCCGCGCTCCGTCCCGGAGCCTGTGTCGTCACCTTGATTCTCGTCGTCATGGCAGCGAGGTGGGCAGCCGATCATCCTGAACAAATCTAACCACAAGGTCGTGCTTCAGCCCTCTTTTCCTCTTCCTTGCTGTTGTCCCGGTCCATATGGCAGTAGTTAAAGATTAATACACTGGAATCTCAGAGCCAAGAAGCTGAAGACACAAGGTTTTTTTTCCACGCAGAGGGACGAAGGACTTCAGTGAGATCAAACTGCACTGAGACGTCTACACAATCCAAAAGATCAGGATGGAAAAGTTCAGTGGGTTCAGGATAGTCACGACCGATCTCATGTTTCTGCACAATAATTAGCAGCATCTGTTAGTTCCCTAAATACTGTATCTGTAAACTGTGCTGTTAGTCAGTGTACTGGGTTCGATGGGTTTCCCGTGTTTGTTTTTTGACATGTTGACATTTGAAAAGCGCTGCAGGACTTTGAGTGAAGCCCTCAGCAGCTGCAGAGGACGGGAGGCTGCAGTTATGCACCAGAAAACGCAGAGTCACTCTGATAAGTCCCTGTGTGCTGTCCCACCACAGAGGAACTTCTCAAACACTGGGAGCTAACTCAGTCCAACATGGCTTGTGCTGGTGTCTGCTCCCGTTCAGCGTGAGTAACTGTGGGCTACTGATACTATCGTTTCTTCATCCAGCTCCGATATCTTGCCTGATTCATTGTGATTATGGCATCCCGAGCTGCAGTACCAAGCTCCTGATAGACGCTGTGTGCCACAGCTACTAAGACAAAGCTGAGGCGTGTAGATATATCTCATTGTTTATGTGAATGTTTTTCACCTACTCTGTAAGAAATGAATGATATCCACTGTCGGTGACTGGTGCATCATATTCCTACTTGCCAGCCCAAGGACTCACTTAGCAAAGTGAGACTACAGAAACTTCTCAGTTGACGTTTGAAGTAGATTTTTGTATGAAAGAAAAGTTGGTGGCCCTGCTGGAAGTATAAAAAAACATTCTTCTGAAAGACCTTCACCTATTTCCTTCATTTCAGGAACCTCATTTTCAAAACAGTTTGAACCGTGAAGAATGATTTTGTCAGGGTGAGTATAAAATGAGGACAGAGTTGGAAGAGGGAGGCTGCAGAGCTGTTGTTCTGCTCGGTCATGATCTTCCTCAGCAGGAGGGCCTTCTGGGAGCGTAAAGCGGGTGATGCTGTTGTGTCAGAGTTTGGAGTGCAACTCATTTTCAGTCCCACACAGCTTCAACCTCAGCCAATTACCTCCCCCGACGAGAATCCTCGCACCTGGGCAAGAAGCCAAATGAACTGTGCACTGAGTGAATGGAAAACAGGAGACGGACATGTCAAGCTGCTGCAACTTCTGACCAACCTGCATAACAAATCCTCCAAACCTCATCTGCTTCTCTTTATCTGCCTCTCTTAACCACGCTCTGTGACTGTAGATTAACCTACCTGGAAACCACAAACTGCTTGAAGCATTCTTTTCAGTCAGATGTAATTCTGTGAGACTGCAGGGTTGGTGTCACTGCATTAACAGTTCATAACGTGACCATATAAAGAGAAGGAATGCCTGCACCGATCTCAAAAGACCAGTTAGAATGAAATAAATTCAACAGCCGTGCTTAGAATTTGTCTTTGTTAGGTCACTTTCTGCAGATACTGCTGTCCCAGCTGTCACTGAGCTCACAGGTCTCTCACCGGGCTGCTGTAGTACCACACTTCTCTCCTTCATCAGACTGAGCTTATATATAAAGAGTAATAATCCTTCAGTTGCGAGTCTGGTGACATTTCTTCTTGTCAACAAACGTGAAGTGCTGCTAAGTGCTGTGTCCGTACTCCTCGCCACAGCTCCATTGTTGTCCAACTCTATTAGAAACACACAGGCTGCACAGGACAACAACGAGGAGGGAGGAGTATTTAAAAACTGCTCCTCCTGTGTCACAGATGTTCAGAACTCAGAAACACGTGTCACAGACACAGAACCGTTTCTGTTGGGATCAATCATATATTAGGATACTGCTAATGTTATATATAGAGTTCAACTAAAGGAAGCCTGAAGAGATAACGAATCAGTTTGACTTGAGTTAATGTGGCTGATATCTCACGGCGGGAAGACAAGTGCAGCAGTGTTTGTTTGGCTTCAGCTTCAGTGATATTTAACAGGTGAACACATCTCTCTCTCTCACTCCTCCTTTCCTTGTTTAGATGAAGTGTGCACGGAAAGTTGTGCAGTTAAAGGAAAAAATAGAAATAAAATACACATTGTATCATAAAAACGAACAGTCAGATACCGTCAATGCTGAGCTACACTCTTTTAATGATGCAGAGGTGGTGGTGACGGAGGCATCTGTTCACCATCACACTGCTCTGATTAGGTCAAGTGAAGACAAAAAACGAAAGAAACAAGGCTCAGGACCTAATGAAGGAGCTGACGGCCTTCACACAACCATCTAATTAAAGCAGGATCCACATTATGCACAGGAACACTGTGACTCCAGATTTCACTGACAGCAGCAACTAGATGATAACTGTGTGAGCCGAGTGTGATAAAGGCAGAACAACATCGTTTGTCAAGACTGTGCATCACAGTCAGAAGGAAACGTTGCAGACTGAACTTTCTGTTTGTTTCCAGTCTGTCTCTAAACTCCATATCCCGGCCTGATTGCTAATGGCTCTGATCCAGCTGTGTCAGCGGGGGCATCATCATCATCACCTCTTCCTATTCCCAGTACTCGTAAACAGCCCGTCATCAACTGTATCCGTTCATTAGAAATTCCTGTGAACACAATGACTCGATGCAGAGGTGAAGTCCTGCTTTTCATTGTCGCTTGAATGAGTCGGTTTAATAGAAACAGAGTCGCGTGTCATCTGCAACATAATGCCGTTGTTCTACTTTGCTCGGTTTATTTCTGTCTGTACTGCCGTAGGCGTACTCACACTAGTTGACCTTTTGCAATTCATCCACCGCTGTGCTAACGACCTGAACAACCTGAAGAACACGCGTCTTCTTCTGTGGATAATTATCACCAGACTCTATGCAGCAATGATTATTGGCCATTGCAGACAACTGATTTCAGTGGAGAGGTCCAGGAGGTGTTGACTACACAGTTAGAAAGCAGCTGGTGAACAGCATTCAGCAGCTAAACAGGAAATAAAAGAGAGGGAGTCATGACGTTGATCTCTTGAATCCTCTTCAGGTCTGCATATTCTCCACTGTGGACAGGTACTTTATACTCTATGTGTAAAACCTGTGTACAGCACATTTCCTGCTCTATCATTCATATCATCAGCTTCTCTCCTTCTTCTCCTTCACCACATATCAGACAGTTTGATGAGTCAAACTGTCTGATTGTATTATTGTATTGTGTCACGGTGACACTGAAACATCGCTGCTGGTCCAGCTGATTTCCCACAGTGTCTCTCTCCTCTGCAGAAGACAGCTGTGCTGTAGCTCAGTTCAGTAAATAAAGGACTGATCCACTTCATTTGAACTGATACAGATTCATTAAAATCTGCTCTGATATGATCTCCATTAGCAGAAGAGGTCTGATCAGCTGCTGCATCGTTTATGATGCAGCACAGTGCTTCTCACTGTGTGTGCCTGTGTTGAGATTCACTGACACTTCACTGAGAGGTTTTGATGAGAGATATTTGTTTCTGCAGATCGGTGCAGTCAGCAGAGCACTGAACGCACCAGAGTGATGTACGTACAGCATCACAGCGTCTCTAAGCGTGGATCACTTCTCAGTGTTTGGTATTTGTCATTCGGATAAGATGAATTGATGATTTTAATAATTCGCCCTCGTTCAAAGCCTTTTATGTCACTGTACCTGCGTCTTGAGAAGCCTCCACGTTTTCATTTGACGCGGACACAAACGTGACTCGACTCTGTGCGGTTTGTCGTCTGGGATGAAAATGTGCTAGAAGCCATCGGAGCTTTAAGACCGCAGACGGCAGCTTGTCTTTGTTTTCCTCTTCTTTCACCTCTTGTATGAAGGAGCAGCTTGAAACTCTTTTATCAGCTGCCGTCATGATCAGTGTGATGTTCAGGTCTCAGGTGGTTCAATCGTCTCTGTCAGTGCCGAGCAAAACAAAATGCTTTCATCTCCTGCATGTGTACGTGGAGTGGAAGCTGCTCTCCCTTCATCTCACCACATCTCTGTGAGTCAGGAAGTGTGCAGGGGTTAAAGGTCAGGGGGGAGAGGGGGTCTGCTGTGTTCCAGCTGGTTTTAGGGTCGCGTCTGCACCTTGACCTTTGACCTGCAGTCTTCTTAGTGGAGAAGTTGTGGTTTCTCTTTGTGGTCATTTTGCATCTTCGTTTCTAACTGAGGGTCTTTCTGAGTCGTGAAGTCATAAAGTAAATGATTTATTCATTCAGCTGAAGTTGGACATTTGCTTTTAACCCCGTGAACTCTGATGTGGCGAGGACCCAGACGTGTGTGTGTATGTGTGTGGACCTGAAGAGTACAAATTCTGAACTGAGACCGCACTAAAAAAGACACAACTCTTTCATGAAGGGATCAAGTTTTGGGTTTTGTATGTATTTGGTGAATCCCTGAGAGTAGAGGTGAGACACTGCAGAGTAAGTTTACTTAGATCACAATCGCAGAGCCGCATTTAAAGTGCAGTCATTTGGTTTCAGCAGACTCTAAACTCCCCTCAGCATCGAGAGGAAGAAGGCTTTTAGGTTTCACTGCTCACTTCCTGCTCAGAGGTCATTAAAGCCTGAGAGAACACAGGCAGCGGGACGGGAGCGGCAAGCCGGAGGAATGCCATCCCCTCTCTGGAGACTTCCTGATGCTCCGACATCGAGCCTCAGATCTGGGAGGAAGCAAAGAAGCTGTGGACGCTCAGCATCCGGGACACAGAGCAGAGTGTTGTATCACAAATACTGTCGACTTACCAGGATTTAACCTGGAGCCAGCTGAGGTTAGACATGTGTGAGTTAGTAAAGTCATTTAACTTTAACTTCACTACCTGAATATTACAGATCAAATCTGACTGCAACACTTTTACTCCCTGCTAAATGAAATTAATGACAGTTGCATTGCTAATTGTTCAAATGTCAAACTGTGTGATCCCTAGAGATTCTGTAGGTGTTTTGCAGTCACAAGCTGAGAGAACTGAACGTTTCTGAAGTTAATTGAATCCAGTTGGATCCAGTCCATTTCTTATTTTATAAAGTTCTGTAAATTGGCACAACTTAAACATGATCCTGGAATTTCAATGTGCGAGACATCAACCAGTCAATAAGCTGTGGAGGAATAATGCCAATGTTTTTTTATTTAAAGTCAGTTCAAACAGTTTCTCACTAACTCCGGTGTTGTTCCATCAATAACACATCGAATCTCAGAAAGGGAAAACTCCTTCACTCAGAGGCTTAATGGATTTTTCTGTGTAACTACAGAAGTGAGCAGCTGATGCTTTCAGAAAACAAAGACACACACACAGACACACACACACACACACACACACACACACACACACACACACACACACACACACACACACACA
>JAUYWH010000008.1:1025001-1049618 GCA_034779795.1 Ctenopoma multispine
ACACACACACACACACACACACACACACACACACACACACACAGAGACACACACACACACACACACACAGAGACACACACACACACACACACACACACACACAGACACACACAGACAGACACACACACAGAGACACACACAGACAGACAGAGACACACAGACACACACACACACACACACACTGCAGGAAGATGATCCACTTCTTCCATTTCTGGAAGAAACACAAGAAAGACACAAAGAGATGTGTTGTCTTCAGACTTGTGTGTCTGTGTGTGTCTCTTTCATTTGAAATCTTTTTCTAAAGTGTGCAGCACATGAACAAACTAAACCAGTTTGGTGTCTGGTTGTATTTGTCTAAATTCCTCCTCATGAACAGCTTGGACTGGAACTGTGTCTTTGACAAAGCTCCACCACCTCTCACGATAAAGACGTTTGTTACTGCTGATGCTCAGACGTCTGCCATCATCTCCTCCATGTTGTCTTTGGTCAACAGGTGTCAAACCTCAGCTTACGGTAGATACCACAGTGTTAAATGCAGAGCAGCCAGCTTCACATCAAACACTAGCAATACTAGAAAACCTCATCAGTTCTGTTGGGTCTTTTACTTTCTGTGGGAGAAGCAGATGTTTCCCGTCTGCTTCTCTTTAGGATCCTGGAGAGGAAACGCAGCGCTCGGCCCTCTTGGGCTCGTTCCTGCTGACAGCAGCAAACAGAGATTAGCTCAGCTCTCTGCCTCTGGCTTCCCTGAAAGCTCATTTCCATTCACTGCAGGAGGAGATGTCACAGGAATTGTTTCCACTTCATCCTGGTGCTGTCTTCCATTCAACAATCTATTAATACGATGCAGGTGGGAGGCACGTGGCGCTGTCTGAGAACAGGATACCCCCCCCTCAGCTCAGCTGAAATCACTGAGCGTGCTCATTTTTACTTGAGCTATAAGTGCAGTCTAACAGATGTGGGTTTGGATGTGTGGAAACAGAGTGAAACAGTGATTTAGTGTTGAGACCACCATCAGTTTTCAGATGCACTTTAACCACATATTAACACTAGTATAAACCAAAGCACCATCATCATGCATGATGGTCCGTCTGTGTTTTCAGTCATTTACTGTTAAAAGTAAATGTCGACCGTCTCTCCTTCAACTGAGAACATGCAGTCAAGCAGCTAAAGTATAGAAAAGGAAAGTAATCTCTTAAGTATCCCTTAAACACAGTAACAGTCTGCAGGTACTGCTGCATCCAGAGATCCAACAAAGTCCACCAGCCCCACGCAACCACGCAACACGAGCTCAAACACACCGCAGAATATAATACAGTCTATCATCTTAGACAAGATGTTTGGGTTTTTGTCCCCCTCCTCATCATCATCTCCTTTCATTAAGACACGTAGCAGTTAGCATTTATCATGTAGCTGCTAGTCTGTTCATGTTTTCTCACTTTATCAGGAAAATGTATTAAATCTGTTTTACCTGTCTGAATCCAGACTCGTTCTGTTCCTGACAGCTGATCACATGACCGTTCAGTCGCTGCAAACGAGAGAAAACATTTTTAAACTACACAGATTATACACAGTGCTCACGGTCTGTATAATGTTATTTGTGATCCCTATCTTCTCTCTCTATCTGTCTCCCCTCCCCCCCTCCCTGCTCACACCTACGACATGAGCATCATCTCAGCCAGTTATGAGTTGTCTGTCCATCAGTCCAGAGGACCTGTCTCTGGTCTCTCTGATTATGTTGTGCTGGAAGGTTTAGGTTGTGTTTTATTTTGAAGGTCCCCAGTGGGATGGTGGGGTGGGGACATGTCATGTTTTGTGTTTTTTTTTTTTTTTTTTTACCCTTTGGTGCATGTTAAGTCTTTTAGTTCACATCTCACATTTAATAACTGAAAACAAATGTATGTTCTGACAAAGTTTCCAGTGAAATGTGCCAGCGTCAGATAAAGTGGCCGCTAACATGTTGTGGATGACACAGCTGCAGCTGTTTGGAGAAACCTAAATAATTAAGAACATTAATTGATTAACATGAGGAAAGTGTCAGCAGCTGATCAGAGCGCGGCGTGACCCCGTGACCTTTACTGACCTGTTCTCTGCATGTGCCTCGATGAATAATCCAAATGTTGTTGTACTGACGGTCAAGTCGTGTTGGTGCAGTTTGACAGTTTAATGCTGAACAGCATCTTGTGTCTGGTCGTTCCTGAAATAATGAGGTCATTTTTACAGCTTTTAAAACGTTTCACTACTGTTGCTTTTCTGTTTTTTTTAGTAAGAAAATAAATGTGCTAAAGTGCTGCTGAGAGCTGGAAAAGAAAAGAATAAAAAGTCAGGAATGTCGTCCGTGTTTCGGTGCAAAGGAATAAAAGTCTGGAGAGTCTGAGACTGGAGGTGAGCGCAGGTCAGGTGCTGTTTACACCCTTTATTTGTCTTGCTCTTCATTTTTTTCCTCCCTCTTCAAACCTCTGTTTTTCCATGCCTCCGTCCTCCATTAGCGCCTCTTCTGTCGTCGCGCCCTGTGACCTCAGCTTAAAGAAGCCGGAGTGCTGCGGGGAAATCTTTCAATTTGTCGGATAAATTGCTTCATGCAGCTTTAATAAACATCAGCTCGTGATTTTCAGATCGCTCGTCCCTGTGGTCCATGACAACACGTTTCAAAAATGAATGAGACTTCTATTAAATTTGCTGTGTGCTCATGTTCTTTAGAGAGCACAGTGATGAGGCCTTCGTCTGAAGGAGCCAGAATTTCCAGGAATTTCCTGGGTAAAGAACATTTTCAAAAATTACACAAACATGTTTCAGTTGGTAAGAAACAAGGAAAACATAGAACTCTTACCAACAAATTCTTATTATTTATATAGTTTTATAAGCAAGGAACCAAAAAAAAATGCAAATGGCACATTTACAGGTTAAAGTGGAAACAGGATTCCTGGAGACTAACTTGTTCACAGCTAATATCATAATAATAATTATATAATAATCTAATTTCCTAAACAGCAGCATTAGATGATTTATTTAAGTGAAAGTATAAAAGAATAAAAATATTCCTAATCTTAATATCTTATCTTTAACCGTGTTCTGCTTCATCGGCTCTATTAGTTCATTACAGTGTTTTTTAAAGTGAAGTAACTAAACCAGTCAAATGTGCAGTAAATGTTCAGTCCTGCAATAACTGTGGAGTAAAAGTCAAATTGGATCCTGGATATTAAATGGTTTTCTTAATTAACTTTATGATTTGTGTGATTGAACTTGTCAAAGTGAAATGTTTCCTTCTTAATCTACTTGAGTGTGAACAGTTAAAACCTGAATCCTATCTGAGACCAGATCAGCTCTGCGCCGGCCCTCGGCTTCTGTCCTTTCTTTTCTGCCTCCTCTCATTTCCTGTCAGGTTTTTTCCATCTTCTCTGTCTGTCCCTCCATCACATCAGTTTCCTCCTATCCAGCTCTTCTCGTTATAGAAACCTGATACCCGATCTCTCTCCTCTCTCCTCGTCTCGTTGTCAGAGGCCCTGTAAGGCGCCCGGAGGACACCCCCCAAAAATAGGCTGGAAATCTAATCGTGTGGAACCAGATCCTCCCGTCTCCTCCCGCCTTTCAGCCGCAGCTCTCGTCCTTGTTTCACCTCCACCCTGCTGCCCTCTGTTCCTCTGTCTGTCTCCTATCTCTGCGTGTCTGCCTGTTTCTCCTTTCACTGCTGTGGATGTCCATCTGTGTGAAGCTTTCACAGTGTCTGTCAGCCTCAGTGCAGCCGCGTCGCGGCTGTCTGACACCTGTGAGTGACGGCTCCGGCCCGAGCTGATAATTACCCGGAGACTGATGCTCGTATTTGATAAGACGGGACAGTTTTTTACAGCCTGTTATTTCTGGAAATGCTAAACTGACTCCACATAACGAGTAAGAGTCTTTTTAGGTTATAAGATCAGACGTCTTATTTTAAACGATTCTGTGACCAGTATCTATCAACCTGTACCTGTAGGTCACGTGATGGTCTCAGATATTTTAGACTCCAAGTAACCATGGTAACGTTAGTCTTCACTTTTTGCCTGGCGGTTGAACGGGCTTCATATTATACATATTTCATAATGTGCACGATTCTTTTCAGCTTGTCCTCTGAAAGCCGGTTACTGAGCGCTTCTTTATGGTTTATGTAGAGTCTCAAACCTGAGAAAACGACGATAATCTTCAGCGACGTTTCTTCAGGTTTGACACTGAGCATTTTCTTCAGCTCTGGTGAACAAACGTGACACGGTGCAGTGATGTTAGAGCCCTGCACTGAAAGATGCACCCAAAGTCAAGCAAGACAAATCGTCAAAGTGAACACTGACTCATCACAGCTGTGTTAACATTACTCCAATAAATAATATTACCACATTGTATCCACGCTATAAAGCATGTTACACGTACTGTGCAGTATTTCACATATTAACTCGCCTCCTGAACCACTGACTGTCACATTTCTACACGTTGGCTATTGAACGTGTAACGTTCTAACCTTTATTTCTTCTCATACGACTTTTCATCACATATTTTTTTGTTCCAGCTGTGTCTGGCGTCCCTCAGGGATCGACTGGATGTTTGAGTTGAGTTTGGACTGTTCAATTGTTTGCAGAGGTCAGGTGGTGTTTGGGATGTAGAAGAGAAAACTTTTTTTTCTCCATTAACCTGCTGCTGTTGCTGCTCTCATTCACTACAGCTGGTTTCCACAGAGCAGCACTTTACTGACGGAGAACTAAACCATGAGTGTGAAGAATTATTTGGTCGTTTCTCTTTCTTTTAAGCAAAGAGTGAAACTCTCTGCACAGACTGAGTTCAGGTCACACGAGGCTGCAGCAGCACCGAGCTTTTGACTTGAGCTTAAAGGTAGTTGTTTTAAAGATGAACGTCTGTATAGCTGTGAATCAGATTCAGGTCTCAGAACAAGCAGAAGTGACTGAAAGGCAGATTTTCTTTTTTGAGCTTCCTGTCAGAGATTTAATCATTTATTACTCTGACTGTCTCTGTGCCGTTTTCAGATTCACCAGCGCTCCTCCTCCTCCACCGCCTCCTCCACGTTAGCTGTTTTTGAGCCTCAGCTGCAGGTGCGCTTCATTACGTCATCACGAGGTCGGCTTCACTCACACTTCCATCGCTGTCACACTCCATTTATTTGAATTCAAACCAATTTCGATCACGTTGAAGCTTCTTCCAAACCTGTCAGAACCACAACAGTTGAGATGATAAATGATCGGTCGTCTTTCCAGAGCAAGTTACCCAGCGTCTGCTCATTGATGCAGATTCTACACTTTCACTTCTTTCAACTTGCTGAATGCTTGATGCAGTTCTTTAGTGCAGATCAGTTCACCTGCACCGAACCCACACACATATAAAACATGCACATATCAAACGTGTTTTTACTGAGAGCAGATGAAATCAGGGTGGAGCTGCAGCACCAGCACCGGCTCCATCAGCTGCCTGTTCACTGTCACATGCATTTTCACTGTTGCTCCTAAGAGTCTGAGGCCATGGTTCTCTCTTTGGTTTACGAGTTTCACGGGATACACCCCCCCTGTAGACATCAGTACATAAAGAACGGAGCGGCTGGGTGTGATGTTCCTGCTCCTTACATAATATATGAGACACTTAACTTCACACAACGTAATGACCTCCTGCGGTCGGCTACACAAAGAACGCGCTGACTCACTGTCGAGCACAGACGTCGACGCTTATTTTCCTTATAGGAAATGACCCAAAGCTTCTGTGGGCAGCTGGTGGATCACAGGGCTTTCAGTTCTTTGTTAGACGTCACTGAGACGGGTCCTTTAGAGGACGGGAGTGTGAGTGTGTCAAACGTAGACCACATGCTGCAGTGAGTGAGCCGCCTCTGGTGTCTGTGCTGTTCGGCCACTTTACACTGAAAACACATTTGAAATCCATTCCAGTCGCCGCCCGACTGCTGCTCCCACTTCAAAAATGATTGTGTTGTTTTTCCCTCAAATAAAAGAACAATTTCTCAGTGCAGAAATGGACACCTGGGGGCGGGGAGGGGCATGGCAGCACAGAGCAGGGAAGATACCACACTGTGGTTTATTTTCTGTACTTTCTGTCTCCGTCTGGCTGCCACTGATAACCTCGTCTTCTCACACAGACACAGACTGGAGCTCTGGATCTTCCTAACATGTGACTGATGTGCAGCGTGTGTGTCTGTGCGATGAACCTGTTAACCAGCTGTAACCGAGTCTGACCTGAGTGCAAATGTTAGAATGAGATTTGTCTTTATAGATTTATGAGCCACGTACAGGATAAACGTGGTGATGCTGGTTACTAGGCAACCGCATCTAGGACCATATCAGGCTCCAGAACAAACCTGAAAGTGTGTTTTCAGTAAGAGATGTTTACTCCCAACTGTCAGAGGACGAACAGACGTTAAACACAGTAAAACCCGAGGCTGCTGTAAAGATCTGTCCACACTGACGACACCGTGTGATTATACAATCATCAATTCTTTTTTTGATTAGTCAGTTTTGATTTCTGATGAGATCTGATTAGATGGTTAGTTTCTCATTGGTCTGATCGGTTGAGATGTTTTCATCCTGAGCAAAACCTGCACCTGAAATGTTAAAACAGTGTCCCGCTGTTTCTAGGACATCTGATATGTACTGGGTTTAAGATTATCGATGTGACACTACTCAACAGCAGCAGGGGTTCACTTAACAGGGGGGTTAATCTGTTGAAGCACATTCACTGACGACTCTGACATGTTGTACAAGCGTCACTGAAACAAAACGAATCTGCTTCAGGTTGTGTTCGAACACGCCGGAAGAACACAAGAGTTTTTCTTAGCTCGCTTCTACACGTACATCCTCTGTCTGTGCATGCTTGTTATGCCTCTTCTCTGATTGGTGACTCTGGCCTTGGAAAAAAAAAGATATATAGGGAGAAAGAATGTGAGTTCGTGAGAGCGAAAGACAAACAAAAGGCGTGAATGAGATGGAAAGAAAGGGAGGCTCGGAGGGAGAGTAATGTGATTTCAGCAGCGATACAATCCCTGACAAATAGGACATGAGAGGAAGGAGGCAGACGGGCTGTAAAACCATAGGAGAGAGAGGAGATCAGATTACTGCTTCCTCTGTCTGCCCCGTCCTCCCATTAGCTAATGGACAGCCACTTCTCAGCGTGTCTGACGGATTGGGAATATTACAGACCTGTCCTGTGCAGCAGGTTCAGTGCTGCTCGGAATCCTCCGAGACTCGTCCTCGAGGGGAAACGACGTCACCAGTCGATTAAAACAACCTGTGCTTGGGTTTAAGTGGGAATCATCTAGAGGCTGTGGGACTGTGACCACTGAAGCTCGTTAACATTTACTGCTTCAATGGTGCTTTGAGTAAAAATCAGTCAAAGTTTAAAGGAGACGCAGGAAGATTCTTGAGAATCTGCTGCAGCTCTGTTTGGTGAAGAAGGTGTAAAACACAGATGGAGCCACGACACCATGTCTGCACAGGACAAGCAGTGTGAGCACACACACAGCACAAGGTGTAGCTGTGTTTCTGAAGCACTCCCAACCCATAACACAGTCTCTGGGTTCATGCTTTGTTTGTTAAAGTATTTAGTGAGAGCTAATGTTTCTCTTATCTCCGTCTCTCTTTCCTCTGCCAGCTTTTTGTGCATCTTTCATTTGTCGTATTCTTCACCACGTCTCCATTCATTCGACCACATGTTCGTCGTCTTTGAGCGCCGTCATCAGCCTCCACACGCCGTGACTTGACTCAGTTTTCCACCTGAAGCCACCAGCACAGATCCACCAGCTTTCTCTGATGAAGCACACTCTACTCCAGATGAACTGTAATTAGAGGTGCCATTATCAGGCCTCAGCCCGAATCCAAATGATCATCACAACTTGTTATGTTCCTGCAGCTGCTGTGATTGTTCGCTCGCTGAGATCCTGTATGAACCGGCCCCGTTTTACAGCTTCCAATCACTGCAATTATTGGCTCTATTTTTGTACTTGTCTCTGTTTGGTTTATTTCTCTCTTTGCTTCTCACTTTTTGATGTCTTTGGATTCATGTTGGGTCTATTTTTGCTGGTTGGTTTGTTTCTCCGCTCAGTTTGGGTCATAATTAAACCCTGTGATAAGATTCAGAGCACACTGCAGAAACCGTGTCTCTGACACGAACACCAAAGTCTCCCGTTATAAAATAGTCCGGTTGTGGTGGTATCAACACAGTTACGATGCAGGTAGACATGTGCTCACAGTCTGGGCCACATCCGACCAGTATCTGGCTCCGCCCCCTCCTGACATCACCGAGTCACAGATCCGAGCTGTGATCAGAATAGAAGCAGCTGCTGTGTTATTTACGTGTTCGTGTGTGACCTCTGCGACCTCTCACGCCGCCCGCTCTCTCCTGATGCCTAATTGCCCCGCTGCCATGGAGACGAGCCGTTTGGATCTTAACAGCCACTTACACCCCAACTCCTTTCCCAGCGCACACACACGCTAAATGCTAATTGGCTGTAATTAACCTCTCGGCTATTTTCATTGTTTCCATCCTCAGATCTGAGAGATGCGCTCCGCCCCCTCCCCAACACCCCCAGCCCTCCTCCCTCTCAGGAAGTAGAAGCAGCTGATTGTGCAGAGACACACTGAACAGATGGAAATGTCTGAGTTGAAGCTGTAGTTTCTCATCTTATAGAATCTGATCAGTCATATGATGCCGTACATTTTTCCACTGGAGCCTTTGTTAACGTACAGTTCAGACTAAATGCTCTACGTTACTTTACAGCTGCAGCCGTCTCAGATCAGCTCAGCTGTTTAACGACCGTCACAGTTGCACTGACGAAGCACAGAAGAAGAATAATTTCCCGACTTCTATTCATGTGCGTGTTCTCGTCTCCCCTCCTTAATCATTATTGGTTTTATTTATGGAAGCTGTTCCTGGCTTCATTTGGATCCTGTCTTTCTTTCCTCATCTCTCCACATCTCTGACTCTGTGCCACGTTCCACTTCCACGTCTGCTTGATTTGCATGCAGATGTCAGGCTGATGTCAGAGACTCTTAATGATGTGAAGTCATATTTTAAACTGACACATTACTGCTCTGAATTTCAGCGTACTTGTCATATGCAGATCCACTTTCAGATACACAGATTCCAGATCAGTTAGCGGCTGAAACACAAATATAGACTTAGCTTTAAACAGGAATAAAAAGTAAAATAACTGATGAGTAATTGGTTGAAATGTAGTAATGTCAGTTGGTTCACTGTCTACTCATCTATTCTTCTAACCTTCCTCTGTTATCTTACACCTGGTCTGAACATGTGATCTGTATCTGGATAAAGAAAAATGAAAGTTAATGCAGCTGCACACAGAACATGTTCAGAACATCTACAGGTCGTCAGGCTCTCGCTGTGAATGTAACCTCAGTGGTTGTAAATCAAGTAGTAACTACAACAAAACAGAAAGACGACGTTTGAACTGATGCTGATGAATCTGTATTTAACATTTTCTTTTTCTAGATTAACAGAGTGACATCCGTGTGTTATGTTCACGTACCTCAGGTGTTACAGGAATGGTCCATCTGGACGAGAACGGGGACAGAGAGACGGACTTCGCTCTGTGGGACATGATCGACACCAACACCAGCGCTTTCCAGGTGAACACACACACACACACACACACACACACACACACAGGCACACACACACACACACACACACACACACAGGCACACAGGCACACACACACACACACAGGCACACGTTACAGGTCAAAGAAGCAGACTTAGTGTATCTGTCTCTGCTTTAATCTATAAACAGGCAGGAAAAGTCATTTTCTTCACACACAGCAGCAGCGATTTATTTATTTTTTTTAGATTCTTACCCTCTGATTGTCCACTGTCAGAGGTGAGACCCACAGCGGTTCGAGATCATTTCCTCTCACCTCTCTCCATCAGCTAACAGCTCCTACAGTGTAAATGTTGGATCTGTCGTCTCTCTGTAGCTCAGTCAGGATTTTTTTTAAACCATCATCCTGCTTGGCTTCGTTTATTGGGAAACTGTGACAGACATTTTTCACTTTTCTGTCATTTCATGGACAGAAAAAACCTGAAAAAGAGATATAAAAAGAACCGTAGCAAACTAGAAGCAGAGGAGAATAAACCGAGTCTGATAAGTCTGAACTGTTCCCACCAGAACCAGCAGGAGGTCAGAGATGTGTTCCTGTTGTGATTTTTGTTGCAGATAGTTTTGGTCTACAACAGCTCCGAGGAGCAGCTGACCGCTGTGCCTGGAACAGCTCTGCACTGGCTGGGAGGAGTTTCTCCTCCTGATGTTCCCGTGTGCGGCTTCAAGAACGACAACCCCATCTGCCTCGCCAGTCAGTGGACTAAACTAGTTCACTAAACTTGACCTGAACACATTCATCAATGTTAATAACTGTATCAGAGGTTACTAACAGTTTCTCTGTTCTCTGTCAGAGACGATCACCATCCACCAGATGGTCTCCATCGTGATCTTCTTCATCTTCATCATGACTCTCACCATCACAGTCTTCATCTACAGGTAATAAGCCTCCCATGTTATATGATGGGATACTCGACCAGACAAAGGTCTTTATATGCTGCACGATATAAACAGCATGAAGACGAGATGGAAAACGACTGTTCTAAGGAAAAACCACATTGTTTTATTCCTGAATATGATTATTAAAAAATTTAATTATCCTGTATTATAACTAATATTTAACAAACCCAACTGCTGGAAAATCGACTGTAAATTCACTGTAGTTCTGATGATTTTAATCCGCCTCCATACACATACGTCCATTAGCAGACGAGTCGATGAATCACCACTGATGGACAGAAACATCTATGGTTTCTAAAGACCAGATAGGAAAATGAATCGTCTTAGATATGACAGAAAAATATATTTGAGCTTTCCTGCACTGTGGATGTGTGTGAACATATTTAGTAGGAGACATGTTTGGTTTATAACCTGTGTTTGTCTCGGTCTTTCTCCTGCAGGAGGATGAAGCTGGAGAAGGAGCTGGTGGCTCAGCTCTGGAGGATTTCCTGGGAAGACATCCAGATGAGCAACCTGGACAAGGTGCTGCGCAGCGGCAGCAGGATCACTCTGTCACTGGTCAGCGCACACACACACCACTGTAATACTGAACACACAGTAACTCTGTAGTCGTCCTCACAACAGTGCTGCAGAACTAAAATGTGACCGCACAAACGAAAGACGCACACACACTCTGATCCTGTCTGTCTCCAGAGAGGCTCCAACTACGGCTCCCTGATGACTGGAGATGGAAACCTGCAGGTTTTTGCAAAGACTGGATATTATAAGGTCAGCGTGTTACTGATGTTTTTGTGAGATTACAAGTCAGAACCTCAGAGATAATCACTACATTTCCATCTGCATAGTTTCTCTCTCCTCAGCGTCTAACTGCTACTCCCCCATCTACTTCTTCAAAGCTAAAAGCTCTTTCCTGCAGCACGGGAAATGATGCACAAAACCTTGTTTGTTTTTGCACTTAACGTTTCAGTAAAGGAAGCATTCAGGTAGAAACTAAGTTGAGGAAATGGCCTGTTAGCTGCAGGAAGGATCTCTAACTGTTCTTAAGAAAGAAAAACTAAATTAGCACCTACAGTAATTCTCATTCAGACCTGCACCAAAAGCTAATTTTAGAGACAGTCCTGGAAGTGTGCATCAACCGGAACTAAACCTGTGGCTCGTTTAGGAGACGAATGAGCAGTTTGTGTAGGAGAGCCTCAGAGGCAAATAAATCAGAGGCAACAAATATCAATAAAGATTAAACATTTTATTATAACCTTGTCAATCTAACTTTATTTGTACAGCAGTTTCTGCACAGGTCAAACTCTGTCATATGTGACTGATCAGGATTATTTTCTGCATTAGTTCACACGGTTTGATGTTGAAGCTCATTGATTGTTCGTCTTATGTTCTTCCAGGGAAACATCGTGGCCATTAAATACACCAACAGGAAGCGCATCGAGCTGAACAGGAAGATCCTGTTTGAACTGAAACACGTAAGTGTCTGATGAGTTGCTCTGCACGACAGCTGTGACACCAGCGTCATTGTTCTTGTGGACTCCATGTTTATCTGGAAAATGAAATCTACAGTATATGAGGTCAGGCAGACTGGGACCTAATCACGCCTGGCAAAAAAACGAATCTCTTCCTGCTGAACTTCCACTTCTGCACAACAAACAGAAAACAGGAAGTTAGTGATACTGGTGGTGTTGAGATGAAGAATTGTTAAGAATTTCTTCTCCCTTGATCCACGGCTGCTGCTGTTTTCTGCCCCAACAAAAACAGGACACATGAGGTGGCAGTGATGCAAACATATCAAAAACTAAATCCTTGTCCTGCTGTTAAAATACATCTGAACACCAGACAGCAAGAAAACACTTTTTTAGTATTACCATCTTTTGGCTTTGCATACAAACACACAGTGAAGAGCTTGACGTTTATTGCACTTTAGTCTTCAGCATCAGGCCGACTTCTAGAAAAGAAAAGCTAAAGTCATTCTGTTGTATGTGGAATGAACTGCGCAGTTAAACTAACATTTAATCTTCTGATTGTGTAGATGCGGGACGTTCAGAACGAACATCTGACCAGGTTCATTGGATCGTGCGTTGACCCTCCCAACATCTGCATCATCACGGAGTACTGCCCCCGAGGAAGTCTGCAGGTACACGTGCTGCTCTCTCCTCATTACTGTAGGAAGCTGCTCAGTGTGAACGTGAATGTTCATCGACTACTTTCTGTGTCTTCAGGACATCTTGGAGAACGACAGCATCACGCTGGACTGGATGTTCAAATATTCTCTTATCAACGACATTGTGAAGGTGCGCGTCTTTGTTTAGATTTGATCGTGCACATTTCTGTGCTGTGAAATCTGAACACCTGCAGCATCTTCTCTGTTCCCCTTCAGGGCATGTTGTTCCTGCACAACAGCGTCATTTTCTCTCACGGTAAACTTAAGTCGTCAAACTGTGTCGTCGACAACCGTTTTGTCCTGAAGATCACGGACTACGGTTTGTCCAGCTTCCGATCAGAGAGCGACTCGGGGAAGGATGCCCACGCCTACTATGCCCGTGAGTTAGTGTCTCAGACATGACAACTAAATATAGGTCACAATGGGGCTCAGTCGGTACGAACGTCACCCACCAAAACCAGGGTTGGTGGTTCAACTCCCAGTTTCCACCAAATTCCTGGCCACAAGTGTTGCTGGACAAGTCACTGAACCCCAAACCATTGTTGTTTCCCTACCAAGTACTGCACACAGTAACTTGGTAGCTAAGTAATTAGGCTCCATTTCCAGCTTCCTCATCATACAGTGCTGGTTAAAAGGTAAAATGAAAGTACAGCTCAGGTTAGTTTTACCCTCCTGATGAATCAGTTCAATTACTTATTCCACAAAAACAATGCGAAACATTTCATCTTACAAACTTGTTATGTCATCATGCCCCTCCTCCCCCCTGCAGAGAGGCTGTGGATGGCTCCGGAGCTGCTCAGGATGGAGTCTCCTCCTCCTCAGGGAACTCAGAAAGGAGACGTCTACAGCTTCGGCATCGTCCTCCAGGAGGTGGCGCTACGACGGGGAGCCTTCTACCTGGAGGGAGAACCGCTCAGCCCTAAAGGTGGGACATGGTGTTCGGAGGTGAAGCTGAATATCTGAAGGCTGTTAGAGGTTCTTGTTATCAAGTATCTTTCACCTTAGATATGTTGGTCTACATTTCTCTTCCTGTTTCTGAGACTTGGTGTAAAAAGACTCGTAACGTTCTCAGATACATTTTCCTGGACATCACTGAGGAAACGTGGAAGTACAGCTCAGTTTAATAATAACAGTAATCAGCAGATCCTAACTAAATTAGCAGCCGGCTGAGCGGCAGAATAAATACATGTGGTGAAAGAGAAAATAATTGTGCTGAACAAACAAAACCCAGCAAGATGTGATTTCATGTTGGTTCGTTGCTACATGCTGACAAAACATTTGTTAGACTGAAAACATTCTCTCCGGGAGTAAAGTAGAGATTTGAAGAATAGATTCGATTTCTTGATTTCACCGAACAAACTGCAGCCAGAAACCAGTTCATCCTGACAAGTCGAGTTTCTGGGTAAAGTCAGGTGGAGAAGTTTGGTTTGTCTGGTCACATACAGTGTGACTGCCTTTCAATCAGGACTCTCTGATATTAACGTACTATCACAAGTTAGACCAGGAGATGATCTAAATACAGAACATTTAATTAGAACACATATTATGAATTTGTATTAATTACATGAATTAATATTTATTTATTCTAAATCCAAACATTAAAGAGGAACTGATCAGACAAGCAGCTGAACTGGAAAGTGACTTGTTGCTGTTTGCACAGTTTGTATATTTTGGATTATTTTAAATTATAGTCATTCGTGTTGTGATTCTCTTCTTTTGCTGAATGTATTATTTACCTGATTGCAAACTGCTGCCGTGGAAGTGAAGAGAGAAGCAGTGAACAAAGCGGAGTTCAGCGACGGATGGATGGATGGATGGATGAGGAACGAGCGAGTCGTGACGACGACTGAATGAGTGGAATTAGATACGGAGCATAACACGACTGCAACCGGCAATTATTCCCTGATGGAGGAGAAAGAAGAAGAAAAGAGGGTCTGTAATGGACGACTGAGAGGAAGAAAAAACATTCATTATAGGTTTTACTTGTGTTGTGACCCGTTGGTATCAGTGCTGATCAGTCTGCTGGACTACGCTTCAGTCTCTTTCCAAAAACTCTTCAGTGCTCAAACTGCAGACAGACTTTCACACGTCATGCTGCCTGTTGTCGAGGCTCAGGGTCAAAGTTCACATGAAAGAAATGAGTGTTCCGTTTTCTCAGATGGGATTTTATCAGCATGATTAACAGACAGTTTCTCTAAATAGTTTCTGATTCCTGACCTGCAGAGATCGTGGACCGGGTGATCCTGGGCGAGTGGCCCTGTCTGAGGCCGACCGTCGACCCACAGAGTCACAGTCCCGAGCTGGGTCAGCTGATGCAGCGGTGCTGGGCCGAGGAGCCCACAGAGAGACCGGAGTTCAGCCACATCCGAGTGCTGCTGCGCAAACAGAACAAGTAAGATTCAGATTCAACAAGAGGACGGGATGATAAAACCTCCAGGTGACGTCAGTGACGGGACTGAACCTTTGCTTCAGGGCATCATGTCTGTCAAAAATGTGCTAGTGAAGTTACATGTGGGTCCGATTCGATCATCGATCTTTTTTTAATCACTGTAGTTTTATTCAAACATAGAAAGCAGAATATATTCAGTGGCAGATTAATCCACCTTTGTGGGACTGAATAAAAAAGTACAGTGTGTGTTTTTAATATTTTTGGGCCGCTCTGAGGCACAAAGGAATAAGATTAGATTAGGCTTTGATTCAAAACCAACATGATAAATGACTGGGTTTACTGTACAGGGGGAATGACAGAGTGTGTGTGTGTTCAGGGAGTCGAGGACAAACATCCTGGACAACCTGCTGTCCCGTATGGAGCAGTACGCCAACAATCTGGAGGAGCTGGTGGAGGAACGAACTCAGGCTTATCACGAAGAGAAGCGCAAAGCGGAGGCACTGCTGTACCAGATACTACCACAGTCAGTACTGCATACAGTACACTGACAGATACTAGTGTCGGATACTTCAGCCTGACACGTTTGGTGCTTTGGTCTCTCTCTCTCTCTCTCTCTCTGTGTCTGTGTCTCAGTTCAGTAGCAGAGCAGCTGAAACGCGGTGAGACGGTTCAGGCCGAAGCTTTCGACTCCGTCACCATCTACTTCAGCGACATAGTGGGCTTCACTGCGATATCAGCAGAGAGTACACCGATGGAGGTGAGTGGAACAGCCACTTTTACACCCGTTTGAGCGACACATGATTTTCTGTATTGTCGTATCTGACCTTATCACGGTCTTTCTGATCCTGCAGGTGGTGACTCTGCTCAACGACCTCTACACCTGCTTTGACGCCATCATCGACAATTTTGATGTTTACAAGGTGACAAATCAACAAACTGTTTGAATGTATTGTTGTTTAGTTGGTTTCTGTCTGTTTAACAACTAGTCAGAGAATTAAAGATTCAAACATCTTTAACATTAGAAAAGATCAGTTTGGATTCTTGGAACATATTGGACCGGTACGCTCCTCAGGTACTAACCTGGTGCTTGTGGTGCTGTGGCGCCCTCAGGTGGAGACCATCGGTGATGCCTACATGGTGGTGTCGGGGCTACCGGTGAGGAACGGGAAGCTGCACGGCAGAGAGATCGCTCGCATGGCCCTCGCTCTGCTGGGCGCCGTCCGAACCTTCAAGATCCGCCACCGACCAGAACAGCAGCTGAAACTGAGGATAGGAATACACAGCGGTGAGAGACGAGGCGTTAATATCATTTTTACTCCATACATAAGTGAGAGTAAAAGCTTAAACAGCGATAGTTCCTCTCTGTAGATTATTTATGATATATCGTACAAAAGTAACAAGACATAATAAAAAGTTTCCATCCAGGCTCTGATCTAGTTTATTTTCGTTTTTACTCTTCACATTTGTTCTGATTCACTGTGAATCAGTCTGTGGTTTGTAAACCACATTTTTTACATTCACATTTTTAAAATGCATTAACCAGAGCACACAAATCAGATTTGATCGACAGAACCTCTGAATGTGTGTTTGTAGGCCCAGTGTGTGCAGGAGTGGTGGGTCTGAAGATGCCTCGTTACTGTCTGTTCGGTGACACCGTCAACACGTCGTCTCGTATGGAGTCCAGTGGAGAAGGTGGGAACGAGGAAAAACTGCACCTCATACAATATCAATACTACAATGTGCTGTAAATGTACTCGACCTGAATGTGAAATTACTTTAGCAGATTCCAGCTTATTCTCACCATGTGCAGATCATTTTAATGCTGCAGCTGACTGACTCTTAGTGTTAACACTGCTGATGCTGAATGTTGTAAAGGTAAAACACCTTTAAGTTAATAAAGAGAAATTAACTGTAACTACCAGGTAAATAAAAAGCTAAGAATTTATATCTGCACTATAGTGTAATAGAAGAATAAAGTAACTAGCATTTAAGTGAAGAACTGAAGATTATTGGTTAAGTTGAAATGCTTCACCACTTTCTTATTTTCAGACATCACTGATCTGATCGTCCATGTTTCTAAAGCTGAACTTCTCTCAGTTGAAACTTTTTAAAATTAAGTATTAGTTAATAATATTAAAGGACAAATGCACAGAATGTAATAATTTTTACTCTGTACCTGTGTTTGTACAGCACTGAAGATCCACGTGTCAGCGGCGACTCGCGACGTCCTGCTGGAGTTCAACTGCTTCCAGCTGGAACTCAGAGGAGACATCGAGGTCAAGGGCAAAGGAAAGATGACGACCTACTGGCTCCTGGGAGAGAGCAGCAGCCAATGACAAAACACTTCAGACGAGAGGACGACGAGGGGAAAGAGAAATGAAGAACAGGAAAACAAGAAAGAAACAGACTAAATAAATGAGGAGAAACTTAAAGTACAAAAGAGGGAAGACCCAGATGTGTCGGGTCCCCCTTGTCCTGCAGCAGAGGACTCATCACCTCTGTGCTGTTGTGAACAAAAGGACCTCGAGAGTTTCAGACTTCACAATGAGAAGCAAAGTACCAGTACATTTTATATACTTAAACAAACACACAGAAGTGGAAAAACTGCAGAAACCCTGAAGAACAAGTGATAAACGAAACCACAGGACAAAGACGTGATGTTTGTGAGAATGATGGAGAAGAACCTGATGTGAAAGCTGCAGAATCGGGAATCAAACTGTTCAAATGAAGGGCTGAAACAGGATGTACATAAAAGAGCAGAGAGCTGCAAAGACAAAACGTTAACTGACTGTTTTCTTTGTTGCACCCGTGTTGTACAAAGTTTTACAAAAAAAATCAAAACAGAGCAGCTGCGAACACTGCTGCTTCTAAATGTTCTAAGTGTCTCGAACAACCCAGAGTGAGGTCTTACGCCTCATTCAGGACTCGGATCATGTACACTGGAGTCAATCCAGTGTAGAACTTTATGACCAATTAACCGCAAACTAATTTCTACATTTGGACAGCTCAACTCTGAAGGTATTTCCCGAACCCTCGTAGACACGCCCGGTCCGTCTTCTCTTTAATGAGGTGAGGCAGTTAATCAGTGAACGTTTGCCAAATCAATCAGTTAGTCTTCAACACTGTGAAACCAGACACACTGTTGATAAAGCACAGATCTCATTGTTGTGCCACATGTCACAGTGGTGTGTCTACACTGGGCTCATTACTGCCCCCTGGAGGCAGTAATACTGTACCACAGGCACGTGATAGTTGGTGAGAACTACACTTTTATTTTCTCCATCCAAGCAACACAAAGGTGAGATTCCTGTTTAGATGAACATTAGTTTTCTGTAGAAGTAGTTGTATTAGCAAACGTACATCTGATTATCTCCTCGCCTGTTACAGAGCAGCTCTGCAGCTTTTCAGGGTACGTGGGTACAGCTGTCTGTAAATACTCAGTATGTTCCAGCGATGGTAAATTAAAAAGTTACCATCACAAATGTATGTTTGTGACTTACAATGAGGGAAACGTCATAGAGTTTTAAACTCTTTGAACCACATTATCTTCACAGCTAACGGTTTAAGCTCAGCCACACAGTAATGCTACAGCACACGGAGCTGAGAACCTCACTTCACTTTCGATGGACGATGGACCCTCGAGGATCAAACAGCTCTGATGCCTTCCTGACGCCCTGGAGCCTTTAGTGTGACAAAATGTTCTTGTGTTCACTGATGGAACTGAAAAATATGAAGAGTCTGATATTTTTGTATAGTGCTATTACATGTGGACAACAAAGTGATGTTTAAGACTACATTTTTAGAACATGCATTTAATTTTGGAAAATATCATTAAGTTTGTGAAAGACTCCAGTCGTCTGTCCGTCGTTTAAAGAGTCTCACTCTGTTTTGTGCTGTGTCAGTTTAAACAATCTGTTTTAACTCTGTGTTGCACGTCCACTCTGGTGCCATTTTGCATCCTTGCATTAGGCTAAAGGGAAGCTTCAGCTCAACCGGGGAGGATTCAGAAAGTGAAAATGAGCCATTTGTTTGTGCTGGGGACCAAACAAGCTGCGTGTGTTTGTACTGACCTGTAGTGGCCTCAATAAAGTGCTGTGCATAGCTGTTTGTTCTTGCAGGCTGCAGTTATTGAACCCAGCTGAAACTGAAAGTTACATGTGATTTATTACAGTTGAACAGGGCGGAAGATATCACAGCCTATACCACGACTACACAACCTATTCTGATTGGCTGAAGGATGTATGTTATTTAGTATTTCAGGTTAGAGCTGAGAGGCGGCCATGGAATAACGGGCAACATTCACATCACTGCATGGAGTGTGGATTATATGTACACCGCAATAAACCGACACCACACATTTTGAGGAAATACCTATGGTAAAGTGTGTGTCCTTCTTAACAAGGAAACCTCGTACCAGTTTACCAGAAACTATAATCACACTGATAAACCTGAAAATGGGAAAATGGCAAATGATCAGTATTAAGATTACAGTGTTAATAAAACAAAATCACATCAGTCACATCTTACCTGTATTTAATGTGTTAGACAAATAAAACCAGACAATTATAGATCAAACATTTATGAAAGTCAGCATCTCTAAATGAAGCCGGGTGATAAATACACAGGATGGTACAGCTGATTAATTTCAATAGATTCAATTTTTAAAGTCGAATTTGCTAATATATGTACAAATATTATGTAAATAAAATTGCTTTGGCATTTTAAAAAATGTTAATTAGGTAATATCAAAAGATCAAATCTCCAGCAACACTTACAGATTATCAAACAACTCTTTTTGTCTATCAACCTTCAGGAGCTATTAAAAGTACACAGCAGCTATAATAGAATAAATAAATAACACCAATCATATTGGTGTTGGCATCTTTTAAACGGCTTACAAAACACTACATGTCAGTTTGTCACTTCCATAATATTTTGTGTTTTACTGCCAGACAATTTGACATTTTTGTGACTTTTAATATACATGGCTTAGGAGGGAGTGGTGCATCATTTCGTAGCAAAGAAGGCAGCAATCTGGTCAGCAATTCTAAAAATAAAAAATAAAAGCTAGTAGTACATAATTAAATCTTAACATAAAGGAATCCATGTGTTAATGTTAAGATAAATGCGGAATAAAAAATGTTTTCTAATGAGGAATTTGTTTTGTCGCTAGGAACAAATGTGTTGTTTATGTGTAGCTTGGTCATTTCAGGCTGATTTAAGGAGTTGAGACGACAGTTCTTAATTTAAATAAAAAGAATATCCTCTGGCAATTTTTATAAACTAACATAAAAAATTAATGGCAGAAAATGTTCCTAGGATCTCTTAAATGCTACATGCTCTGCACTTATAGAGCGCTTTTCTACCAATTGGTACTCAAAGTGCTTTTACACACACACACGCAAACACACGCGCACGCACACACACGCAAACACACGCAAACACACACACACACACGCACGCGCACGCACACACGCGCGCACACACACACACACACACGCACACACACACGCAAGCACACACGCACACGCACGCACGCACGCACACGCGCACACACACACACGCACGCACACACACGCACGCACGCACACGCGCACACACACACGCACGCACACACACGCACACACACGCACACACACACGCACGCACACGCAAGCACGCACACGCAAGCACACACACTCAAACACACACACGCAAGCACACACACGCGCACGCACACACACACGCACACACACACGCACGCACACGCACGCACACACACGCGCGCACACACACGCACGCACACACACACACACACACACACGCACGCACACGCAAGCACGCACACACACGCACACACACGCGCACACACGCGCGCACACACACACACACACACACACACACACACACACAGACAAACACACGCACACACACGCAAGCACACACGCACGCACACACACACACGCAAACACACACACGCAAACACACGCACACACGCACACGCACACAGCTGACCTGACACTCGGGGCAACTCTTTCCTTAGATCAGTGATAAACCAAACTCAGAACAACAAGTATTTCACCTAACACAGCCTCACAGAGGAGCCTTTCCCCAGCACTCTGAAAATTGGGTAAAGAGGTCACTGAATTTGTTGTAGAAAGTGTGAAGGTGTGTTAGTGACCCTCCCAAAGAAACTCTGTAGAAAGACAGGATCCCAGTCCAGATACGCAGCTAGCCTACCAGAGGGACCTGAAGGACAATGCCCTTGAAGTCATGATATGCATGGTAGCCATGAACAGTACAGTGTAGACTCCAAGATAGCCCATTGTATCCCATTACACAGTCATTGTCTGGCTCTTTTCGAAGGATGCCCTTGTAGGTCAGTCCAATTCCTACCCAGTTTCCTGCCCACTCCACCTCCTAGTAGCAGCGGCTGGTCAGGCCCTGCTTGAACAGGATTTGTGCCCAGTAGGGTGATCGGGATAGTGCTGATCCTCTCTTCCATGGCTAACTTTTTGGCCGTCCTCAGACAGGACGAGCAGTTTGTAGGTTGTGTTAGGATCCATTGTTAGCTCACATGTGTCTGTTAGACAGGAAGAAAATAAGTTAGACAGGAAAAAGGGCAGGTGTTTATATCGGGAAACTTCAAACTAGATTTTAAAAACAATAGGTTAACTGCTCTAAATTAGTGCTGATTTACTGCAGATAACTGTATTTATGACACTGATGTTTTAGGAGTTCCATGGGTTGAAATTTTAAACAATTGTTGAGGAATATTTTAATACCAACAATATGATTGTAATAATGCACAAATTACTCGCAGAGAAAACTGTCCTTTGGACTGTTATGCTCTTCACATCACCATTATCCTTTCCATGTTTCAGGACATACAGTACCGCTTCCACAGAGTGTTTTACTGTATCAAAAGTGTCCCCATACTCCCAAAAATAAACGCCTGTGTTCATTTTTCAAAGATAAATGAAATGTGATATACTTAATCTCTAACTAACCAAAAATTCATAACTTACATTGTCTCAGTCCTGGTTTGAACCAGTATTCTGCATTGTGGTCGACTCTGTGAGCAGATAAATATCACACACAGTCAGCCTCCAATATGTTTTTGAATGGACTATTATGTTTCTGGAAACATCAAGATTGCTGCTTACCTGAGTTTAGTAAATTCAGATTGTCCTTCCTCCAGAGCCTCAGAAAGGAGCTTCACTCCAGACTCCCCAAGGTGATTGTAGCTCAGATCGAGCTCTCTCAGGTGTGTTGGGTTGGACTTAACTGCTGAGGCCAAGTAACCACAACCTTTTTCTGTGATGCTACAGAATGACAACCTGTGACAGGATAACAAAATCCACTTTTAACTGGGGGTTGGTCCCAGCAATTACAAACACTAACTGTTAATAACTGTTAAACTTTCATCAGTTTTACCTGAGGATTTCCAGTTTACAGTGCACATTTCCTAGTCCGGTGCAGAGCAGCTGCACTCCTGAGTCTTCAATGTCGTTGTCACTCAGGTCCAACTCTTGAAGTTGTGATGACTGAAGAACTGAAGCCAGGTTTTCACAGCATCCTTGGCTGAGACTGCATCTGATTAGCCTGAATGGAAAAATAATACAGACATATTTCAAACTGTCTTTTTTATCATTCTGTAGCAGCACCCCAGTCCTGAAGATATCACATCCCTAAGTACTGAATGACTTCAGGCTGGTCGCCTTTGAGGTCACACGTGATGAAGACAATGGAGGGGCTGCGGCCACAGGTTCACCCCGCCCTCGACCATCTGCAGTTTGTGAACCAGGATAAGGTGGGAGTCAAGGATACTGGCTATGCTGCACTGGTCTCTCTAACACTTGGACAGGGGCAGTGGTGCTTTGAGAATTATGTTTCTGGACTGGCCTTCATCACCATTCAACCCTGTACACTTTCAATACAACTTGGGAGTACATTTGCCAAACATTTGCCAATGACACTGCTATTGTGGGCTGCATGAGGAGTGGACAGGAGGAGAAGTGCAGGAAAATAATCAAGGGCTTTCTCAAATGGTGTGAATCCAACCACCTGCACCTTAATACTGGATGGCAAACTCAAATGGACTGCCAACAAGGACGATCTGGAGAAGTGGACAGAGACGGAGGGGCCGAGTGGTCTTCCTCAGAAGGCTGGAGTCCTTCAACATCTGAGTTGGAATACTAAGTCCCAAGCTATAGTGAGTAAGCTACTAGAAAACTAAATCCGTGTGCACGTTAAAACTAAAAATTAAAACTAAAGATAAAATGTTGTAATAAATGTAAAGAGTTTAAAAAGGTAAATAAATAAAAGAGTGAATGGTCAAGTGCATCGAGATAAACAACCTTTATCCTCTGACTCAACACATGTTGATTGGGCTTGTGGCTTTAGTGTATGGTTGACATGCTGGCCGGGAGGAAAAGGTTTTAGAGAGAGCAATCCTTGGTTTGAATCAGCGGGAAGGTGGCAAACCTCACGGTGACAACTGAACCTTCTGACACTTGAAGAAGAACCAAGTAAGGGCCATTGAGGGAGCGGAAACCTTGCGGTGCTTAACATAAACTCCCTGTATGTGTGTGTGTGAGTGTTCTAAACACAGTGGAAAACAGCTGTGTAAAAGAAAAGAAAGAATTCTCTGGTGATGCAAAATACATGAGTTCAAAAGATCCTAAAAATGGAAAATATAATAAAAAGTGGGAAAATAAATATGAATTCAACAACAAATTAACCATAGACAGCTGCACTAAATTAGTGGAAAGCAATAGAAAAAGAGGGAGGTAAGAATAAAAAGAAAAATGAACGAAATGGGTTGGATCGAGCAAAAATTGGCTAACAGAAGACCACAAAAGAAAACTTGCAATTGATAAAAACAAACAAGCATTTGCTTTAGAGGAGGGGGGCCCCACCTACTCCTCCACCGGCTCCAGGACAGAATGATCCCCACAACACGAAGCACAGGCGTCAGCTCCTGAACTTGAACCTGAGCCTGTGATACTGAAACAAGATAATAAGACTACTCGTTCAGGGCAAAAGTATAGCGTGTGGAGAATCTGGGGAGATGGTTCACCAATACGCCACTTAGGCCGCCCAGATAAGCATGATATTTATCCTATGATCCCGGTTCCAAACCCAAACTTAACTGGACATGATAATGCTGTAATGTATGTCCACTGTCCACAGACAAATGAAGATGTGAAGAAAGCCACAGAGGGCATACCACATCTCAAAACTAATTCGCAAAAAGCCGTTTTGTCTCAAAGCACATGTTTAATCATCGCTCTAGCTGCCTAATGCATTGCTAGATTATGCACGTCATGCCGAACAGCATTTCAAAAGTAAGAAGAAAGGAAAGAAAAGTAAAGTGATAGCCCTAGAAGAGGGGACTGTATTTCTGATGGACAATGCAGGGAGGCGACAAGACAGATTTAACAATAGAGGCAGGGTAGGGTTGGCTCGCTACTGCTAACACCTACAAAGTCAGCTAAAAGCCTTGGGGTCTGGATCAATGACAAACTGAACCTGAAT
>JAUYWH010000008.1:1056095-1110183 GCA_034779795.1 Ctenopoma multispine
AATTGTAATTTGCTTGTGTCTCCTTGTAAGTCGCTTTGGATAAAAGCGTCTGACAAATGAACTAAAGTAAAGTAAAGGGTAGAGGAAGATGAGTTGGATATAGAGATAGAGCAGATGTTGGACATGTGGACGTTTAGGGCACTTAGCCAGAGATCGTAAGGATTACTTCAATCATCTGACGTTATTTTTGTAAAATCTGTAAATGGAAAAGCCCATTCAGAACATTTATTACAGCATGTAGAAGTAACAGACCCTGAGAGTGGTCTCAGTGCAAACTGTCAGGTTGAACTATCTAGTATATGCACTTGCAACCTACCCGTACTAGAAAGGGATCTCATTAGCCAACTTCGTTTGGGTGTTATCCCTCATGATACAGGCCTCACTGTAATCCGAATAAAAAATGTGGAAGCCATGGTCTTGTATGATATTTATTGGAATGAGAAAGGACACTGTGCTGCAAGCTGCCAACTCTCCCCTGTAATGGCAAAACTCCACAGGTCATGTAATACCGCTCATGTCTCCCTGTCCAGGCCTAAGGGTGGTCAGTGGAAAGCTCTAGGACCTTTTTGTAACACAATGTGAACAAATGTCTGATTGCGTACATTTGGACCATGGAATACATTACTCAGCCAAAATTAATGCTTATGGTAGTTCACTAGGGTGGGTGACTTATGCTAATTAGCATATTTACACTAACAGAACAAGATGAACAGGAACTTAAAAACATTCCTGAGCAACTCTGGTCTAAAGGCTCTGGTGATCTAGGCCTTATAAAGGGAGTGGAACCAGTGTCTATTACTCCAAAATCATCATTTAGGTCACACCGAAGGCAATACCCTCTTAAACCCGAAGCAGAAGCAGGCATTGAACCAATTATTCAGGACCTCCTGAAAGCTGGAGTGATTGAAGACAGCCCCGACTCGCCATGCAGTACTCCATTGTTTTCTGTTAAGAAAGCAGCCCCATCAACAGGATGGAGGATGGTACAAGACTTACAGGCAGTGAATAAAACAGTGATGCCTAGAGCTCCTACCATACCTGATCCTCATACCCTGTTGAATGACTTATAACCAAAAAACAAGTACTTTTCTGTTGTGGATATCAGCAATGCCTTTTTTTAGTGCCTATACACCCCGCTAGTCAGTTTTGGTTTGCTTTTACCTATAAAATGAAAAGGTATACCTTCACTAGAGTAAGTCAAGGTTATTGCAAAAGTCCCACGATATTTTCACAAGCTATGTCAGCAAGTTAAACAAAATTTCAACTCCCAAACAAAAATCAGATTCGACTGTATGTAGACGACATTCTATTAGCCTCTCCCACCAAGGAAGATTGTAAGATTGACACATTAGCCTTACTATATTTCCTGGCAGAGCAAGGACACAGAGTAAGGAAAAACAAGCTGCAGCTCTGGAAGACTACTGTTAAATACTTAAGCTATAATCTCTCCCAAGAGGGTAGACACTTAGATGAGGGGAGAAAGACTGCTATTTTACAGGCACCAAAACCAACAACTAAAACACAAATTATGTCATTTCTAGGACTGATTAATTTCTGTAGAAGTTGGATCTCTACTATGCTCCTCTAACAGCTCCCCTTACTGCATTGAAATATGACACTCCATAAGATGCTTCAGATCCTATTGTATGGACTGCTGAAGCTGACAAAGCATTTGTAAAAATAAAGCAGCTATGACTAAGCTCTGCAGTACTAGGGTTACCACCTTTTGTACAAACTGTTGATTGTAAAGGAGGACATATGACATCTGTACTACAACGCCCCTTAGTCTACTATTCAGCTAAACTGGATGCTGTCACAAGAGGGCCTCCACCTTGCGTACAGGCGGTGTTGCCAATTTAGCGACTTTGCCGCTATACATTTTGCTTTCTACTGTTCTCAACGTGCAAGTGAATCTCGCAAAAAATACATATATTAATTAACTAATAAATATATAATAAACTTCGCCAGAGTGACTCTTATGTGTCACTTTTGGTGGCTCCAAGCCTGGATAATGGACGAGAGTTTGAATTGTGACATAAAAAAACCCCCATGGCACCTCTTTCGGCTGCCCGACCTGTGTGGTCTTAGGGGGACATCTTCTGTATAAGTAGTTGTTACTCTTCTTTCAGCAATTCAGAAATTCAGCAGGCAAAGACCAACAAAAACAAGACTCACCATGAGAAACACTTACACTCACCCAGATCTTACAGATGGTGTAGCCAGAAAGACTGCCGTTGGATTGGTGCAGTCCAGAACCACCAAGTTAACGTGACTTGTACAGCTGGCGAGGATTGTATCACAAAATTAGATCATTGCCAGGTAACAGACTGTCAGGAACAAAATGATAACCAGGAGCCCCACATTTTGGGCACCTATCTAGAAAAAAGTCATCAGAAAGACTTGCATGGCAGAACAAGATTGTCCATATGACGCGTAGTGAAAAGCACTGCGTGACAAATAGTTGTAATCATCTTTTATTTACGCTAAAGAACCCTTAATGCGCAAATGAAACCGTTAGGTACTAACCCTACTAATCAGGGAGTAGCTACAGCATTATTCATGATCTTCGTTCTAGGAAATAAACTACCCCTGACTGGTTCATAAAAAGTGATGTTAAACATAAAAGTCATTTAACCTTACGAGATAAATTAGCCATAGAAAGTTAAGAATAATGGGCAAAGTAACTGTATAGCATATGCAAAAGCCATACCCCTGTTCGGAACAGTCCCCTTCACTATTAAGAATGAAAATGATCTCACCTACATGCTACAATCTTTTGATAAGAACCATAAGCCAAGGAATGACTCGTGCCAAGTTCTTAGAAATATGTTTCCATCCACTGACACTCCTCCAGTTATTCAGATATACCCAGGCAATTACACTTGCTTCCTAAGGAGAGGAAGAGAACAGCATCTGGGTAGGCTAGGAATGAGCTACTGTCACATCACTTATAATGTGACCATAGATAGCGGTGGTTTCAAAGCCTCATGGTTCAAAAACCAATCTGCCATGAGAGCAGATTTATGGTGGATGTGTGGGGATGAAAAACTGAGACCTAAATTACCAGCAGACTGGCAAAATAGTTGCACCCTGGTTCAGCTACTCTCTCCCTTCTATGTGTTTCCAGTTTCAGACCTCGAATCACTTTCCACTGAATTTACCTCTCGACAGATATACTCGACAGAATATTCTGCACCACCAGCACAGGGATGCCAATAGTTTTGACGACAGAGTGTACATTGATGAGATAGGAGTTCCTCGAGGAGTGCCAAACGAATTTAAAGCCAGAAATCAGATATCTGCGTGATTTCAATCAATTTTATGATGGGTTACTATCAATAAATATTTTGATTGGATAAATTGCATCCACTATAACTAACAGATTTATTATTTACACTAGAGACTCAGTGAAAGGCATAGCTGAAAAATTAGGGCCAACATCTCTTACGTCATGGCAAAATCGAATGGCCCTGGAAATGCTGTTAGCTGAAAGAGGAGGTGTATGTGAAAAGTTTGGAACTTTCTGTTGTACCTTTATCCCTAATAACACTTCTTCAGATGGCAGCATTACTAAGGCCCTGAATGGACTGACAGCACTCTTAAATGAAGTGGCTGAGAACTCCCGAGTCAAATACCCATTTATGGACATGTGTTGGAAAGAGGGTTTGGCAAGTGGAAGGGATTGATCATTTAATTTCTTATGTCTATAGCTGTAGCAGCTGCAATACTTCTGTATATGCTTTGTTCGTCAACATTAGGAAGAAGATGAGTATAAATAGGAGGGAAATGTTGGAGAAATTATACATATAGTTATACATGCTGTGTTATCGTCATCTAGTTCTTTAGTTTGTGTTGTGTTGTATAACCATTATTCAAGAAAGACAGTCGGTCTTCAAAGGAGGCTTAAAGTAATTGCAACAGGTGTCTCTCTCTCTCATACCAAAAGCAAAACATCTAACCCAAGTTAGATTCATCTGGTTCCCATCATTGCTCCAGCTGATAATCACCAGAGACTTTTGTAACCAATGAAATGTTGTCTGCTGTCTTGATGTGTAAGTGTATAAGAAGGACATTCCTAGAACATTCTGGGAGCAACTCTGTATTACACTGTCCTGTGTGTGTGCTGACATGCTCCTCTTTCCTGCAGGAAATACAAGCTTGAGACTGCCATCCATGAATCCTGTTTTATTAATGATAAGTAATAGTAAGATTTTCCTAACAGCGATTCAGACCTTTATTAAACAGTGATGGAAAACAACAATAAAATGATCAGAATGTAGAGAAACAGGTGCACCTGCAGTCAAACATCATCTAATGTGGGGAAGTCAACCAAAGTGACAAGACAAACAAAAACTGTAGTTGTCCTATATGATAGGTTGCAGGCTGTAAATTAAAGTATTTGCTCAGTGACATTATTATTATTGGCTTTAGCAGTGACCCACCTCAGCATCTTCAGTCTACAGTGTGGACTCTGAAGTCCGGTGCAGAGATACTGAATTCCTGAGTCTTTTAAGCTGTTGTCACTTAAATATAAATGATTCAGCTCATTAAAATTTGAGCTGAGAGTGGAGGACAGTGCCTCACAACAGTCCGCAGTGAGATTACAGTCATTCAACCTGAGAAATGAAAAAATCAGTTTGTTATTACAACGTTTTGATGGGTGTGTTGACACATTCAGTGATAACTGTCAAAAAGAATAATAATGACATAATGAAATAATGAAAGATACTTACATTGCTGATCTGGACGCTTTGATGGCTGGTAGCAGCCTGTGAAAACCTTCTGCTGATCTGGAGTATTTCCTGAGATGGATCTCCTCTGACCTTTCTGGTGAGGTCAGCAAAACAAAAGCCAGGGCTGCCCACTGAGATGCAGAACACTTGTCCATTACTGTGTCTTGGTCTGAATCCAAGTGATTCTGGATCTCCTCTACCAGAGAGTGGTCATTTAACTCATTCAGACAATGGAAAAGGTTGATGTACTTCTCTGCATGAACAGTCTGACTTATTTTCTCCTTGATGTACTTGATGGATTCCTTGTGACTTTGGGGGTCACAGGGTTCTACCTGTATCCTCAGACCTTTGAGCAGAACTTGGCTGGACTCCAGAGAGATTCCAAGAAGGAAACGCAGGAAAAGATCCAGGTGGCCATTATTGCTTTGTAAGGCTCTGTCCACTGCAGCTTTGTGCAGTTCAGATACAGGCCGGGTTTGAGCCATTTTTCCAGTTTCTTCCATAATCAGGTTTACACCACTGACCTTGTACATCACATGAACATACAAAGCTGCAAGAAACTCTTGGACGGACAGATGGACAAAGCAGAAGAGTTTATGCTGCCCCCAGGACTCTTCGCTGAAGACTTGAGTACACACTCCTGAATAAACTGATGCTTCTTTTACATCAATACCACATTCTGTAAGGTCCTCCTCATAGAAAATCAGGCTTTCTTTCTCCAGCTGATGAAAGGCCAACCTCCCAAGTGACATAATCACCTTGTTCTTCTCACTGCAGCAAAACTGTTGCTTTTCACAGTACTTCACATGCATCTGTGCAGTCTGGTGTGCCAGAAAGTGGATGTACATTTGAGTCAAGGTCTTTGGCATTTTTCCTCCTTCTGGTCTGGTGCACATTTGTCCCAGAACAATAGAGGAAATCCAGCAAAACACAGGAACATGACACATGATGTAGAGACTTCTGGTTGACTTTATGTTTGCAATTACTCTTTTTGCCAACTTTTCATCATCAGTTTTCTTGTTGAAGTACTGCTCCTTCTGTAGGTTGTTGAAGCCTCGTATCTCAGTCACCCGGTCAACATATTGTGAAGGGATGCAGCTCGCTGCAGCAGGTCGAGAAGTTATCCACAGACAGGCTTTTGGTAGCAGGTTACCCATAATGAGGTTTGTAAGCAGCACATCCACTGAGGCCGACTGTGTGGCTTCACAACATCTCTCATTTCTCCTAAAATCCAGAAGGAGTCTGCATTCATCAAGACCATCCAGTACAAACAGAACTTTGTACGTCTTCAGGTCTTTAATGCCAGATTCTTTCAGGTCTGGATAGAATTCATACAGGAGCTCCATCAAACTCCCCGTTTTATTTCTAAGCAAATTCAGCTCCCTGAAAGGAAGTGAAAAGAGGAGCTGGATGTCTTGATTGACTTTCTCCTCTGACCAGTCCAGCATGAACTTCTGTGCCAACACAGTTTTACCAATACCTGCTATGCCCTTAGTGAGCACTGTTCTAATGTGGCTGTCTTTGGGTAAGGGTTTGAAGATGTCTTCACACCTAATTAAAGTTTCTAAAGTCTTCCGTCTGTTGAACGCCGTCTCAACTTGTCTCACTTCATGTTCATTGTTGACCTCTCTACTGTCCCCCTCAATCAGAGAGAGCTCTGTATAAATCTTTTTGAGAGGCACAGGCCATTGCTGAGTATTTATCTCTTCCAATAAGAACTCATTTTTTATCTTCAGGGAGGATTTTAGTTTCCGTTGGTACATGACAAGCTCTCCATAATGACCTAGCAGCACAGAAATGTGTAACATCAAAAACCAGCACAATTTGTTGGACAGCTACAGAACATAACATTTTTATTCCCTGTTAGCGTTTGTAGACGTCCCAGACTTAGTTGGCAGCTTCAGCTCCACTTTGTCGGACCTTATGCAACTTTAAGTTTAACTTCAGCTGTCTTAAGCTTAAACTAAGCTCAGAATAGATCAGAAGTAATGGTTGACTGACAAATTATCAAACCTGTAATATATTTAATGCATAACTTTTTTTTTTTTTTTATTTACCAGCAGAAAGCTGCCACAAAGACAACATGTTGTTTCTTACTTTGCTCAAGTGTGCGAGCATGTCCATCCTCGTTCATGGTTCTCAAGATATGGAGGGCAATCTTCAGAGCTGCTTCACTGGTTTCATCATCAAACTCAACTGGTTGATCATAAAGTGCATCCTCCTTCTCGTCTTCATTTAACAGTCCTTTGTGTGTTTCAGAAAGAACCTTCTTATGTGTCTTGAGAAATTGCTTGACAAAAGCCATGGTTTTGAATTCAAACACCTGAAAGAGACCATAAAATCTTTGATGATATTACTGTTAACCATTACTATCAAGAGAGAGTTTTGTATTGTATAAACTGAAAACTAACTATAATGTACAAAACTATTTAACTATGCAAATTGGTCAAACATTAACGTGAAGTGCCCACCCGCAGGGTGTCTTGGTTCTGCTGAATGGTTGATGTAGTTTGGCGTCTGGAAAAATTAGTCATAGTGACAAAACATGTTTCACATGAGCAGAAATAACCCCCAACATGACATAGATAACTAAAACTTTTACACCTCACAAATGTAGTGAAAAGCTCTAAGCGCCAACATTAGTACACATTAGTATTTTGTTAGAAGATTTCTAACCAAAGTGAGAAAATTGAATGTGTTTAAATGTTGATTTGTATAGATGTAAGGACATATAAGTATATACTACAAAATCTTGAAAACATGACAATAGCTATAATATTACCTTTCACATGAAGGTTGGGGTACAATACTGAAGTTTGGAGGATGGCCTCTGGATTGGTCACTCTTCAGAGACATAAAGCTCAACGTTGATGATGCTAAATCTTCCTCAGGTTCGCTCACCATTCTGTTCTCTGTCAAGCAGAATGGGGACTTAGTCTTTGAATTCTTGATTCCTTTTCTCTGTCTGTCCACTTTCATGGCATCATTGCATGTTATTAACTTTGTGTCTTCTCTCTCCCCTAGTTGTGCTTCGTCCTCTTTTTCGCTCTCTGTACCTTTCTGAAGGTTTCCTTGACCTCGGAGTTGTGTGATTTCACTTTGCAGCTATTGGTCTTACCAACCTGCCCAGAGCCTCGTCTGCTGCTCATTGATGTTATATTGATCTCTGTTGCCTGTTGTTCTTTTTTCTCTCCTCTTTCCACTCACCCCAACCAGTTGAGGCAGATGGCCGCCCACCATGAGTCTGGTTCTGCTGAAGGTTTCTTTCGTCAAGGGGAGTTTTTCCACTCCACTGTCACCTAGTGCTGCTCAAGTGGGACTGTTGGGTTTTCTATATAGTTCTGTATATACTTATGTTATGCAAGGTCCTAAACCTTGCTATGTAAAGTGCCTTGAGATAATATTAAAATAATATTAGATTAGAGTATAGTTTCTCAGGCAATGCATTTTTGATGCATGTTTCCTCTGCTGATTTCAAAACACTAATCTGTGGCAGGGTGCTGTAACAGCTCTAAAACCAGCCCCATAGATAAAATCAAGAAACTGTTTTAATCATAATAATGCAGACAGTCTGTGTGGACACATGCGGATGTCCACAAAATGTGTTTTAACCATAACAGGCAAGGGTGGGTGGGGGGACCACTTGCACTAGTAGTAGGTTGTAACACATGATGACTATGATAAAAAAAGTCTATATTATGAGATAAAAAGTCCTAACTTTGGACTAGTTAAAACTTTGTATGTCTAAATTTCAAATAAATCTAATTTTCTTTATGATGAAAGTTTCTACCACTAAAATAAAAAATTAAAATAATTTACTGATTTTTATAAACTAGTTCATCAAGCATCACAGAGAACTGGATATTCAGCTGTGCAGATGTCAGGAAAAATAAAACTTCATTTAAAATCCAATGTTGAAATCTGATCAACCCGCGTGTTCAGTTTGAATTGTCCGTCATAACGGTGCCATCATTTCCTCCCAAACACCAAGTCATCAAAAACTCATTTACTCTTCATGTGCTTTAAAGGGACAAAAGTAAAATATACTTACAGCTGAGTGAGTAACTTCAGTTCATCTGCAATGTGCTGCGTAAAAAACAAAGCTCGTTAATCAGATCGTTTGTGCGCCACACACTTCGTCTTGACTTTCATTTTCAGTGTGAGCGAACTAGACAGAAAAACATGCTGCTGCTTCTGGTACCGTAAATCAAGTGCTTCAAATAAGTGAAGGGAAACTCTGAACAGAAACACATTCAAGTAGCAGTGCTGCTTCTAAACGGTGTTAACTCGATGGACTCAAGAATTTCCATCTCTGCTGGGCTTTGGAAAGATCCTGTAAATGAAACCTTATTATTCACGCTTCCCACTGACTCTTATTTAAATTAAATACGAGTTTAAAAACAGCGCTTTCTTCCTCTTCAAGTCTCCCTTTTAACTGCTCACTATTCAAGACTACATTAACAAATAAGGGTCGTAGCTTTTAGTACTTTCTTTGTATTGTAAAGTAAAATTAAATACATCTGTGAGGTCTTCAGATAAACAGGTTTTTACTTGATGGCAAAAAGCACAGAGCAAGTAAACAAACATCAGCACCACAAAGCAAACTCGCCTCAAACAGCTGCGGCTTCCTCCGTGGCTTAAAGGAAACGTCTTTATAGCTCAACGTCATCCAAAATAAACTCTTTAAAAAGGTCCAACCAATTCAACACGGAGCAGAACTTAAACGGCGTCGATTTAGTTTCTTATGTCAGAAAAACAAGGCTGGATGCTCGTGTGTCATAAACAGAAGAAGCTGCAGAAGCACATTACACATGTTAGGGGGAAATGAAATAATTTCTCATATTTGGTGAAAGAGACATTTGAGACCACAAGAAAATGTTCAAAAAGGTAGAATTTTAATCAGTAAGCAAATTATTCAGCACAGCTCGGAAATTAATGACTGAAAAAACAACCAGAAGAAATCAAATCTAGAAAAAAAACCTGCTGAGGACTTAATGTATTAATCAGAAACCACTTCACATCATTAGAAACATATGTACAAACGTGTCTCCAGAAATAAACGTTAAATTCTGAGTCAAAAGCAAAGATGAGATTTATCAAACTTTGATTTACATTAGTTTTTTTAAATGACATTAAGTCTTCCAACATCCAAATCACTGCTCTTCATTTTGACCTGCAAAATCTTTTTTCTTTACCTGAAGTTTCTGGTTTCTGAGGTGAACGAGGCTGAATCTAAACGGTTTGTCAGGTTTGGTTTGGTCATTCAAACAACAATCATTTATGAAACATTAACATGTAAGTCGACTTAAATATTTCAACAGAGGAAAACTACACACTCCTTCAAATGGAGACGTTTAAATATAAAAATGTTGTTTTAAATCACGGCTTTGCTTTCGACCAGACTTAAAGACGCCCACTGTGCCAGAGCTTTGAAGAAGCTGATTTCAAGCACAGTTTTATCTGAGAACCTATGAATGAGCCACGCGTTAATAAAAAACAATCATGTATAAAACAGCTCTTTATGAAAACAAACATGATATGAAACTACTGAGAAAAAAAAAAACTCTTCATCTCTTCTATACCCGCTGACGCCCTCGAGGATTCACATCGACTCTCGTCTTGAGATCTTCATGTGATGAGCTGTGAGGAAACAGAGTGAAGCAGGAATTAAAATAAAGAAACAAACTGCTTGTACACATACTAACAATACTGTCTGGTATCTGTAACAGAATGTCATATGGATATTCAGACTGTTGGGGAGAAAAAACACAGTATGGACCAAACACTAAAACGTATTTTCATTTATGTAAACAGTGAAAAAGACACAGAAAACCATAAAAAGACATAGAAATAGAAGCCAACACTTTTGAACAATCAATCTGCAGCATCAATGCTTTACATCACTGACTGTGTTCACATGTTCTCAAGTCACCAGCCACCAGGTGACCTGTCTGCAGACTCCCTGGCATGAACTGGAGTAGGTGATTCTGCCTTTGTCAGTCAACTCTACGAAGAGTCCTGGTGGTTTCAGACTTCTTCCACTTTGCCACCAATGAGGCAGCTGTGGTCCTGGGAACACTGAGAGCTTTAGGAATGGTTTTATTCCCTTGTTGGGATGTTTGCCTTTTCAAAAAAAAATGTTGTGGAGGCCTACAGAAAGTTCTTTGGACAACATGTCCTGGTGTTTTACTTTTCAAATGTGCAGACACTACATACTAAACATGAGTTTACATAGTGTAGCTAACATTCACACAGCATCAGGAAATGATACCATCATGTTGATTAAAAAAACCTGTGGTGAGAGGTGGCCTCTTGTTTGCAGATGCAAAAATATCCACCTACTTGAACATGTCTGCATAACCAAAGAGTCCCAAAGCTTCAACTGTATGTAACACTGTTTGTGTGCGGCTGCTAATGATTAATTCCATTCTTGATTAATGTGGTACATTTTTCTAAATTAAAATCAGGAAATAATTGAACCTATCAAGTGTAAGAGTGTCAAACCAACAGTTCAGAATCATTTGGTCTCACATAGAGAAGGAGAGAATGGTTAACATTAGGTTTGTGTTGAACAACAGTTCATAAAATATCCTGCAGTAATGCTTGTCAATAACAGTTTATACCACCAAAACACAAAAACCCTACTAAGCAGCTGTTACTGCTCTCCACCCTTCCGTAGTTAGCATTTCCCTCTGTAGCTAACTTCCTCAGTGATCTTTGCTGACCTCTGCTGGAGAACTAATAGACTTAGTTGCTTGTTTCTCATTTTGATTTGTGTTAAATGTCCAATGAGTATCAGGTTCCACCACATGCATTAACCTTTCGTGACACACTGTATTTAAAGGATCTGGTACACAATGTGTTAGCAACGAAACAGTATAAAAATGTAGTATCACAATTAAAGTGACCAAAATGATCAGTTGTCACAATATTGTTAAAACAGTATTGTTAAAAGGATCTGAAAATGCTGGTAGTAACATGTTTAAGGAAATAATAAAAAAGTATTTTGATAAAAATGCAAAGTAATTATTAACACTAACAAGCACTAAAAGTTGTGTAACTACATTAACCAAACCGCAGCAGGAATCACAGGTGTAGCTACAAACAACAAGTTAATTAGCTAACAAGCTAACAGGCTAATAATAATAATAATAATTGATACTTTATTGATCCAGTGTCGTTTGGACAGCTGCTAGATCTATGTCAGCACTACTACAGGGTTTGGTGTCTTGTCCAAAGACACTGCAGACATGTAGCTTCGTGGGGACTGAGAATCACCCCATGGGAGCGGCATGATAGCTCAGTGGGTCGTCTTCAAGCCCTTGGACAAGACACCAATACACTGCCCATTGGCGCCTCACAGGGGCAGCCTGTCCACAAAGAATTTCCCCAACGGGATCAATCAAGTATCCTAACGCACCATAAAGCACTGAATCTACGGTATGTAAATCTGCGGTCTGAATTTATTGACGCACAGGCCTCAGGCTCAGTATCTATGGAAAGTATCAAGGGAGAGTCCATGTGAGAGGGAGTCCATGTGAGAGCTGGTACCACAGCGTGTACATATTTAGTGCAGTCTACAGCGTCACACGTAGTTAAATAAGGAGGGAGAGCAGGTCTGTCGTTCATGTTGCTAACCTTGGTTCATGCTTGACTGTATTTTACCTTCAGCAGGGGAGTTTTTCAACTCACAGTAATCCACCAAGGTTTTAATGATAATTAAAATGTGAAACTGTAATAGTAACAGCCAGAAACTTTACCATTGTTTTCAGTGAAACCAGTTATCGTGCTAGCAGAGGAGACAACTACTAACAACTAAAGTACTTTATATATTAATCTCTGGCTTTTTGAATTAAATGACTCACTTAAATGAACACAGTAGGAAACGTCTTTTCCAGGACGTCTAATGTGTCATTATATCCGACTCACAGTCCAAAACCGTTTAAAGTGACATGTAAACTGTCACACTGACAGTGGAAAAAGTGACTAATAATGCCTTTTTACTTGTTCAATGATGTGAATAATTAACTGATCATCATAACTGCTGCTGATAATCTTCTGCTGACTGGTTGATTAAATGATTCATAAGATCAGTTTGGAACAGAAATGGTTTAAATAACGAGTTTAGAAAAAGAGCTTTTTGTGTATCAAAAAAAAAAGAGATGATGGAAAAGTGTTTCTGTAAATACGGCTATATAAAAGATGAACCAACAATCTATTTAAAAGCCTAAAAGTACTTTTTCCTCCTGCATGTATAGAATAAACTTTATAAGGTGCCAGAGTTTTAAATCAAAACACCATAAAGGTGTAACTGCTGAAACCGAGACTGAAACTGCGACACAAACACCCCTTTATAATTCTGATATTTCTTGCCATAAAAGGTCTTTCTGTGCAGCTTTTACGTTAAGGACATGTCTATGCAGAAAGTGTGAGAGTGTCTCTATAAACATGCATCAGCAGCAAAGCACTGCATTCAGGAACAGTACAGAGTGTAGGTCACCTGTGTTTTAACCCGCCCTGATAAAACAGACAGTAAATAATTTTAAATCGTAATCTAATGTTGCTTCAGCTTTGTGTGAACAGCTACAGTAAGTGTGAGTGTTCAGAAACTTACAGATTTGACTGTCTGTTTGATGTAGTCCTTCTTGCTGGTCAGGTCGTGGTCTGGGAAGGTGTCATACACCTGAAACGCACAGGAAGGAAGGTTAGTTTCTATGAGACACAAATTTGTTTTACACACCATAAAAAGAAATCCCCTGCCTCGGCCTTGTGCGTATGTGTAAACAGTAAAAAGCTTCTTACCCTCTGACAGATCTGTTTCATGGTCATCTCCTCCAGATTTGCCTCGTTCAGCAGACTCTGCACCGTCTCCTTCAGCTGTGCGTCAGTCGGTGCCTTCTTTATCATCTTGATGAGCGGCTCATCGTCGTCTGAGCTGTCGTCTGCTGCAGGTAGAAACAGAACAAAGAACAGTGAGGTGATGCTGTGGTGAGGTTGCTCCACTCGCGTTCACAAAACACCCGTTTACGCCTTGGTTCCACTCAATGTAACCTAATGATCTTTTTCGTCTACTGGCACATACTTGAGTGCAGGTTCTCCCTCGTTATAGCGACCTCACCTGTGTTTGTGTTGTTTTTGCTGTTGCTGCTGCTGTCAGCTTTCTTCGTTTTAGCAGCTGGCTTAGCAGGAGCTGATTTCTTCTTTTTGGGCTACAAGAAGAACAAAGATTAGATCAACAACCTCACATCTGGGAAACAAGCAAGAGACCAAACGTAATTTACATATTAAAATTGATTCATCTGAAATGCTGAAACTGAAATCAAATATTAGAGGATTTTAATTAACATTTGACAAATCACTATAAAAATAAATGTTTTCCATGTTCACAGTAATGCTGCAAAATCCAAGTACAGTAAATATTTGAGCAGTAAATTAGAATATTGCTGTTAATCAGACATGTTCAAACATGTTGGATTCGAAAGACATTAACAGATTAGATTAGATGAGCTTGGTTGCATTTAACATAACATTGCATTAGACTTCACCTTTTCATCCGTTTCACTGTTGACGTCAGACTCTGAGTCGTCTGAAGCACTTTTCTTCGCTCTCTTTTTAGGAGGACTCGTCTTCTTCGCCGATGTCCTCTGTCTTTTTACAGGTGCTGATTTCTTGGACTCAGATTTCCCTTTACTGGTCTTCGACTTGGGAGACTGAAACAAAATGTTTGGTGATAAAAAAAAAAATCTGAGTTTTTGTGAGTTTAACAAGTGCAGTGAACTGTTTATTATGAATCCAGGTTTTTCTAAAATAAAAACAAGTGTTTTCAGTCCAGATACATCTGTTGATTACTTTTCAGATTCACTGTTAGGTCTAAGGTCCAAGCTAGATTCCAGATTGTGCCTCAACAACCTCACCTCCTCATCTTCTTCCTCCTCCTCCTCTTCTTCACCATCATCATCATCGTCATCGTCTTCCTCTGCAGACTGCTCTGACTTGTCAGACTGCTCCTCCTCTTTCTCTGATGGTTTCTCTTCTGCATCTGATCCCTCAGCCTCAGCTGAAGCTCCAGCTTTCTCATCTTCCTCATCCTCGTCGTCACTGCTCGAGTCCATGACGATGGCTTTGGACTTGCTTCCTGTCTTGGACTTTTTCGAACTAGATGGTGAGCTGCTGGGTTTTGATTTGCTCTTCTTCTTGGTCTTTGTCTTTGAGTCGTCACCTGATAGTTTCTTCTTTGATTTCCTCTTTTTCTTCACAGGCACACGCTGTCAAAAGACAAATGATGTTTAACGTTAAGGATATCATATTTAAGCCTGTAACTAATTACCCAGATGTGCTTCACAGAAAGAGATACTAGAGTAGACCAGGTGGTGTACAAAACCTGTTAATTTGTCATTAAATCAACAATGCTGTAAAGAGAAGCACTAGCACACGGATTTACAGATGATGTCTGACTGGAAAAAGCGGAGCTATTTCAGTTTTCCCTGATGTGGTAGATGTCGATCTTAGTTTCTTCGTGATAAACAGTCAATTGGTCAGTCATGGACCTCACAACTCACCTTTCCACTGTTTTTTGGTGCAGTGAGGAAATTCATGATCCTGTCAACCAGATCTGTGTGAGTACCTTTCTTCTCCAAATCCAAGACACCACAGACAACTTTTAGCTTAGTGTTGGTAAAATGTGAATTTCTGCATCAAAACACAAAGATGAAGTAGTTCATTGTTTGGTGGTTCAGTTTGTGAAAGTTTCATCAGAGACACAATCATTACAATCAGTGTTACTTCTAAATAGACTATATTTACTTAAGCAAATAAATACTTCTTAACACAAATATTAATGATATATTTAAGACCAATGACATAAAATCCAAACTACTGTCAGTGGTCCTGTAAAGAACTAAAAGCACTCTTCACCTACGAATCCCGATGATTGAAAAGGCAAAGTGTCTTTCCAGAAACTTACTTGAGAAGTTTTTCTCGTTTTTTACTGTACTGTTCACTGTCCGCGTCAAAAGAAAAACCATTAAACAGTCGCAAGTTCTTCTTTAATGTGGCCATCTGTTAAAAGAGCAAAGAAATAATCAAGTCTGACTTGACAGTTATTGTTCACTACAAATTACACTCCCCGGCCACTTTATTAGGTACACCTTGCTAGTATTGAGTTGGACCCCCTTTTGCCTTCAGAACTATCTTAATCATTCGTGGCATAGATTCAATAAGGTACTGGAAACATTCCTCGGAGATATTTGTCCATATTGACATGATAGCATCACACAGTTGCTACAGATTTGTAGGCTGCACATCCATGATGCAAATCTACCGCTCCACCACATCCCAAAGGTGCTCTATTGGATTGAGATCTGGTGACTGTGGAGGCCATTTGAGTACAGTGAACTGATTTAAATTACATCCAAAGATGCCTCTCCTTCATTCACTTTTGATGAATGTAGCCTTGGCCAAGAAGAGTTGATGTCATCAGGCAGTACCCAACGATCATTGGGGGTTTCGACCCTGAACCACAACACCCTCAACATTGGTGGGTCGCCAGTGGTGGCCAAATCACTGCCCATCAACTCCCCCTGGCTTCCAGCTTATCTCCTCTCTCTTGCTTCATAACCAGCAAGAGGCTCTCTCCGCTGCCTCCCCCATTGTCGTCTTTCTCTCCCTTCCCGTCACCCCAATGGCTGTGAGCATTCTCCACAATGACTGGGCAGGGAATCCTCTACAGCCGACCTCGACTGGAAAGAGCCATGCCTGCTAACCTTTCCCTCTGCAGTCATGCAAGAGATCCTGGTATTTGGCGCTTTTTTCTCTCAATTGCCTGCTCACAACCCTCTTACCATGGGACTTAAGTTCGATGAGGATGATCTTCTTTGCTTCTTCAGACCACAGCACTACGTCTGGCCGCAGGGTTGTTTGGACAACCAGAGGGAATCGAAGTTTTCCCCACAGGTCTACTTTCATTTCCCATGCTTTGGCCTTTTGCAGGAGATTGGGTCTTGTTGTTACTGAGGCGGGTGGCTTTTGACTCGTTCTTACAAACTTGATTTGTTTTATTACTCTCCCTTGTGGTTGGTGTTTCTTGTCACTCTCTCTTGCTCCAGGGTGTTAGCGAGTGTCATGAACACCTTGTCGTGGCACCACCTGTATCTTCCTTGGGCAAGTGCTGTTTTACACTCTGACAGGATGTGTGCCATAGTGCCCTTCTCCCCATAAAGCTTTCACAATGGGTCCTCTCTTAAGCCCCACTTTTTTGACGGGGTTAGGAGTGTGTCATAAACCCACCTTAGCCAGAGTGAGATGCGGAAAGGCTCCAATCTCCACAGATATCCCCATGTGATCTTCCTCCTTTGTAGGTCCCACCTGGTCCATGCACCCTGGGACGCTAGCTCCAATGCCCACTTCGGGGCCACCCACTTTCGTCCTGTTCTTGTGAGGATGCCTGCATTTCTAATTTGTTCATCCTGGGAGTCTCTGTATGTCATTATGACTCTGCACTTTGCTACTTTAAATTCCTCCACCACAGATGACAGAGAAAGTTGGAACTTTGCCCTGATCTTATGTAAAGGCCTACTGAGGTGAAGTTTGGAGGGATTCCCAGCCACCTTCGGAGGTGCTTGTTGATCTTTCTTTCCACACCATTACACCACCACCACCAGCCTGAACCGTTGATACAAGGCAGAATGGATCCATACTTTCATGTTGTTGATGCCAAATTCTGACCCTACCATCCGAATGTCGCGAATTGTAGCCTCAGTTTCCTGTTCTTAGCTAACAGGAGTGGCACCCGGTGTGGTCTTCTGCTGCTGTAGCCCATCTGCCTCAAGGTTCGACATGTGCGTTGAGAGATGCTCTTCTGCATACCTTGGCTGTAACGAGTGGTTATTTGAGTTACTGTTGCCTTTCTATCAGCTCGAACCATGCTGGCCATTCCCCTTTGACCTCTGGCATCAACAAGGTATTTTTGCCCACAGAACTGCCGCTCACTGGATGTTTTCCTTTTTTCGGACCATTCTCTGTAAACCCTAGAGATGTTTGCGTGTGACAATCCCAGAAGATCAGCAGTTTCTGAAATACTCAGACCAGCCCGTCTGGCAACAACAACCATGCCAAGTTCAAAGTCACTTAAATCACCTTTCTTCCCCATTCTGAAGCTCGGTTTGAACTGCAGCAGTTCGTCTTGACCATGTGAACATGCCTAAATGCATTGAGTTGCCACCATGTGATTGGCTGATCAGTAATTTGCGTCAACAAGCAGTTGGACAGGTGTACCTAATAAAGTGGCCGGTGAGTGTATATATTATAATTAAATAATATTCTGTAATTCAGGACCAATATCACTGTAAAAAAAAAACAAACTAAAACTGTTTGGTACTGCACTTTAACAACTTTCTCATTTCACTCCAGTTTAGAGAGGTGGGTAAATTTCAATGTGAGGATTATAAACATATTAGGAAAATACAGACATCAAAAGCACGACGCTTTTCACAACATTTGCAATTGACTTGCATTCATTACATTTTCATGTGATAAGAACTGAGCTGCATAAGAATATTTCGAGAGCACGGGCCAGATGTTTGTACCTTTCCTGGTCTGTCGAACAGTATGGCGTGCAGTGGTTTCAGATCAGCTGGCTTTATCTTGTTGATCTGGAAGTTAACGCGGGGAATGTCTCCTAATTTGTCGCCGCTACCTGAAAACATAGAATTAAACATTAACAAACAAGATATTAAACACATATCAGCTCATGTGTAGATAAATCATCTTTAGGTTCGCGTCCAGGAATCTCATATTTAAAATGAAAGTCATATTTATCACAGTTAAATATTTACCATCTCCAATTTTGAGCTTCTCCTTTTGCTTTGGTGCCTGGAAATCGAGCCTCTCTACTGTCTTCTTTGCCCGCTTTCCCTCAATGATTTCACCTACAGCTGTAACAGTGAAAATAAAAAAATACCATAAAATAGACCTTAAATACATAACCACAAATCAGCAACTAAACAACTCAGTAAAAACCATTTTCCTACTGGTACAATAAGTGTAACTGCAGGAAACTACTTTTAATAAAGAAATAAAAGTCAACAAGTAAATAAGTGGACACCATACAGCTCTACAGTTTAAGAGCTAGATCTAAGTATAACAACAGAGATATCAAAAGTGACAGTGCAATGTACGAGTTGTAAAAACATTTTATGTTAGAGTATTATCCCCCAACATGTGACGTGTTGATGTCAAATTGGTATTGAATGTTTAACCATCAAATTGGTTTTGTCATTGTCAGGTGACTGAACGGACTGAATAAAATATCAATGTTCTGTTACCAGATATTTTGGAGCTGCTCTTGTTTGGACTCGACTGGTCTGATGTCTCCTGCTGGTCCTCCACCTCTTCCTCTGACACTGCAGAGCTGTCCATCGCTTCCTCCGCCACGTCAGTCATATCTGCACTGCCACAGTCTGTTTGAGTAGCAATTTAACCTGACAGAAGTTAGATAACCATGTTTGCATCAGCCCTTAGTGTTGGTCTAGTGACAATTGTACACAAGCATGATACAGTGCAAGTGTTGCAGAATCCTTATCTACATGAATCCAGATATAATGCATCTAGAAAGACATGAGCTCAAAAACATGCACAGCAACATTTTATACTTCCTCATGTGTCCTCATCGGCATCACCTGTCACACAAGCTGCAGTGAGAAAAACACTGCAAAGCTTTTTATTTGTATTTAATGATCTGAATGATCTCACCACTGGTTAAACATTGTGTGAGGACAAAGTCAAAAACCACATTCAGAAATCAGGCAGTTAAATAAAATCAAGCAAATGTAAGTACAAACTTATTAGTTTTAAGAAAAAGGTTCATTAAAGTAGCATTTACAGGTCTTTCAGCAGCCTATGAAATGCAGTTGAAAATTCAAGAAAACGTTTGTAAAGTGCTATTGACTTTATATTATTTTGTCAGACTAATATTATCTAATAAGTAGTCTGTGCAACATGTTACCTCATCATTCCTACTCGCTGCTTTGCGTAACTAAAAAAACACACTTTCTAGATGTTTGCACTATTTGTTTCTGCATGTAACGATAACGGCTCCAAAGAAGCACAAAACAATCAATGCATATTAATTTTACTTTAGTAAACATCATCTGGTCTATTACAGCTATGCCGAACTTCGGTTTGTTATCAACTAATTTGCCACAGTTTATAAGCAAATATAATATTTATTGCTTTTACCGAACAAGTATTTTGTCTGTAAAAACGCCAGAATTGTCAATGAAGTCTGGCAACTTAAGGAAACCCTATCAGCACTAATTTACAGCCGCGGTTAACTTTATCTCGATTTTATTTGGTAAAAGAGGAATAATCTTTCACGTTCAACACACCTCGTCTCTGCTCTTTCTCAGTAGACATTCGGCTTAGTGCTGGCGTTGCATTTGTCTCACTGTTCAGACGGAGGCTGTTTTGTGCGTTTATCCCTTCACAATAAACGCCTTTGTGGATTGGCGCGCTGCAACTTCACGTTACGCATTTCAAAGATGTTAGCTACTGCGCTTAACTTAGCCCGCTAGACTCAGACTACAAAGTTTTCCATTCGCTTCTGGGCCACCTGGCGTTTGCAGTTTAGTTGGCCGTTTTTACCTCTTTGACAGTGAGTTTAACAGTCAAACCAAGCGTTATTGTTTTATAGTAAGCAGCTCTCATGCAGCTAGCCACTGCTTGCTAACACTGACGTTAGCTACAATAACGTCAGTGTTAGCAAGTGACGTTCACTCACAGCTGTGCGGGAGTAAGACAGAAAGAGCGGTATGGATATTTTACAACCTGCTGAAGCGACACAACAAACTCCAAACAAATGTCACAAAATATCCAGAGTGTCGGTACCTGCCGATAGCTAACAGAAAAACAAAAGAATACCTTGTTGTGAAGCAGTGACCAGCGACTCATCTGTCAGTTTCTTGTTTTCGACTTCATGATGGCGGTTTCTTTGCGGGGCGGGGATTAGTGCGGCGGCCGCGCCGCTGATTGGGCCGAGAAACGATGACGTTGCTCTTCTTCGTGTTGTTAATGGCGGATCCAGCTACGTTAATGTTGCATTATCGCCCCCTGCTGTTATTACTGTTCACATAGTGGGTTTAAAGAAACAGGCTTAGTAATACAACAACTACTACTACGACTACTACTACTAATAATCTAACCTACTTGTTGGATTTTCCATGTTTGATGATTTCATGTAAACACATTTAAATAGCTACATTATAAGAAGGAGCATTAAACCAAACATATTTATAAGTAGATGCTATATTATCTAGTCAGAGGACTTAAAATTGTGTGAGGGTTGGGGTGAGGATGCAACACCTTGACTCAAAAGTTCAAGCTGTTGCCAAAGGCAACTTTTCTTCTTCTTTTTTTTTTTGGTTACTGCATCGTCCACACTCTGAATTAAGATAATTTTGTATGCATGTTGACATTTCTGAGCATAACATCTGTGGAGTTAGTATGTAACTGGGACAGAGAGAGAGAAGAAACAACCACAAAACCATTGCTTGTTATGGTTCACATGCAAAAAAAAAAGAAAGAAAACTCTGAAAACTGACAACATCAGGCAGAATGTTACAAGAATGTGATGTTTTTCTGTTCATATTGACATTTTGTAATGCATGTAATTTGCAGATGTATATTTATTATACAGTATATAAATAAATGAATAAGGAGTCTCGGGACAGCAGCAGCTACCTGTCAGCTGGGTAGTGACAGGTAGATGCCTGGATGCTGCTGTAATTGATACTTGTGGTGGCCAGAAGGCTCGGAGGACGAGTCAGGATCCAGAAAAAGATCAAAACATCTCCACAAATCACATGTCAAGAAGGAAGCACAGCAGGAAAAACAGGTTTTCTGGTGAAAGGAGGTCATCATGTATCAGGCCTTCATTTCCTGTGCTATATGTTGTCCAACAATCAGGAAGCATTTGGTTGATTGTGCTGTGCCAGTGATAAAATGTTCACTTTGAAGCACTTTGAGCATTTTGTAAAAATAGAAAAGAAAGAAAAGACCTGTTCATTGGATTGACAGATCACTGAACATCTGAGCTACGGACGAGACTTCATAAGAATCACATTATTCATTGGTACTTGTTTTTGTTATTCTAATTTAGCTGCATGCAAAGTTTGACCTCAGCTCCACAAACACACGTCAGGGTTGCAGTATGAGTAGAGTGAAGCAGGACACGTGGTGGTGCTGTGGGAGCAGCAGGGAAACTGGAGCAGCTCTTTAATTTCCATATATTTATTTCATTCAGAAAAACCAGTTTGTTGCTTAGCAGCAGCATTTCAGACTGAGTGGAGCGCTCCATGCAGTCCTGTATAGCAGGTGGTTAATGCCACACTGCTGCAAGAGCTAAACTACAGCTCTGCATGGAAACAACTGTGAGAGAAAGTACAGAACATACACTGCAATGAGACTAAAATGTAAGTAATGATTAAATTAAAAACGTACATTTCTTTTTTATTCAAATGTGTGAACTCTTATTTTAATTTTAAAGGACGAAGCTGGTGACATTCTACATTTCTCACTGTGAAACGCTCAAAATGAGCAATAAATCATTTCTACTACCAAGTATTTTGTGTGTTTTTAAAGCAAGATATGTCTTGATTTAACAAGATATGTTCAAAAACTATTTCACTGGGTGACGGGTGGGTTTCTTCTTCACAATGACCACGATATCTACAGTAAAAACTCTGGAGTTGGAGCTGAGACACAGACCAGTCAAAGTGTTGGTTTTAGTCTGTAAATGTGTAAATGGAGTTTGCTGATAGATCAAATTATTTTCTTTATTGTCAGTATTTACAGTTTTAGTATATTACAGTATTTTAAATAAAATGGTACAAAATGACACTCAGGTCTTATTCAGCGGAGCAGCACCAGAACAACAGCTGTAGGGAGCGTGATCCAGACTGATCAATATGTATTATTGAGCAGCAGAACATGAGCAAGACAGCAGCAGCCCCCTGAGCAGTCTCTGAAATGATAAATATTCTTTATGTGTTGAAAAGTTTGGAGGCAGAGATGATTCGCCCCTGCTCATAAGATGGAGCTTGCGGTGGCGGGTTCGTGCAGGAAGCTGTTCAGCTGCTCAGACGCTGTTAGAGAGACCAGGAGGATCATGGGAAGGGTCTTGCAGGGTGCTGACTGATTTCCTGGTGCATTTTACCTGCACTAAAGACGTCAACCTGCTCTATCGCTTCTTTTCTATCTTTTTTGCCTTTTTTAGTTTGGTACAGATCACCCCAGGCAGATTTCTAAAGTTTTTCTTTGTCTCAGCTCCATGAGAAAATTCTAATGATGAGATTTTCACAGAAACAGTTCATTTAATATTATCAAACGAGCACATTTCCATCTTTTACTGAGGTAAAGGTTTGGATGGATTAATGTGAATGTTATTGACCCTCCTCTTTCAGTGTCATTAATCACCCCCCATACCTTCCACCACTCTATTTAAAAAAGCGCACCGCGAATCCCAGAGAGCAGAGAGCTGAGGCTCCAGCAGATGCTGCATTACGCTGTGTTTATGCACCATGAAACAGAGAACTCTCCTCTCCTCTAATCATTTCCAGAAAACAACCTGATTTGCTCTGGGTTTTATCTTTTAATGTGGAGTTGAAGATGTTCATGATCATCTTTATTTAAACCAGGTAAGATTTTTTTCTTGAGTTTTTGCAGTGTAACATTTTATGTTTTCTGGGTTTCAGTGATAATTAAACTTTATAATTTAGTAGTTGATATTATAATATTTAATTTCTCCTGTTTAACCTCTGTGTTACTGGCAAAAAATGTGAATTTCTTTGAATGTAAGTTGGTGAGATTTTGCAAGGTGAAAGTAACATCACCACCGAAAATATTTTTTTCTGTCTTTGTTCTGCTGTTAAAACCATAAATATAACAAAGCCAAATACTCACCAGATGACTGACTCTATTAATGATGTCTTCTGTCATTACAAAAGCATATTTAGATGCTTTACTTTGTCTGGTTTTAGATTATACTACAGTGAACCAGCATGTACTTCAGACAAATAAAAAAAAGCCAAACAGAGCTGCGTCATGTATTTGATGTTTTATGTTAAGAAATAGTAGAAGAAGAAACACTGACATGATTCAGGTTCATCTTCTCCAGACAATGTTTAACAAGGCAGATTTTTATATTGACTTATATATATGACCTTGGACAAATTCTATTTTATTGTCTCCCACTAATTTTATGTTTCTGTGGGCAACAACTGGAGAAAACGTTGAACCTGAATGAACTCGATGCACATTTTCTCAGATATATTTTCCCTTTAATCTGCACACATAGTATTTTATACATGCTCCATCACTACTACGAGCAGGGGCTTGTGATTTTCTAATAATACACATTTTATGTTTTATTTGACTGAAAACTGAGTTTTGTTATAAGAAATATAAAAGGGTGATAAAATACTGTATTTACTGTCATTTGTGTTGTTTGTCATTCAGTCATTTTGTTAATGTCTACATCTAAGAACATCAAATATTGTCAAACACTTAATTAATCTGTGTAACCTTTAGCAGAGGGTGTAATTTCCTGAAACACACAGTATTCAAGCTGCTCACAGTTAATTTCCCCAGATTCCACTGATTTATTCTCAGCACAGAAATTCAGCATTTTAAATGTATTGTTTCATGCTCCTCTGGGACCTTTGGGTCCCAGGTCTAATTTTACTTGGGGCTGAGTGAAATTTAAGAATATTATAATGTTCATCCAACAGGAAGAAGTAAAAATCACTGTCCCATGGTTTCACTCAGGTCAGATGACTTGTGCCTCCATTTAATTTAAAACAGCTACACAATCTGAGTAAAGAGCATTTGATGTTTAATAAAGACGCCAATGAGCTCAAATGAGTTAGAACAGCAACAGCATGCTTAGGTTTAGTTAGACTTAATTAGGTTTAGGAAACAGATCCTACTGGCCTACTGGTAGTCAGCAGGTACACTGTGTTTGACTAAGAGCGCGCTGACCCTCTGAATTCCACAACAGCTTGTTTGCTTTCATTGACCCTCCTTTCACTGACTGTGTTTTCCCACCTCAGTCTGCTCAAATAGTCTCGTGTAATATTCATGTGTAAGATTTAGTGAGATGACAGCGCTATCGCGAATGAATGATCACAGGAATAGTAGCATTAGATCTATTAATTGGGTAAGCCAGATAAAATATTTAAATATGGCAGCAGCCAGAGATCTGCTACAAGTAGGGCACTGCCAGTGGCTTCGTCTCCCACATTTCTGCATCTCTTTCTCCTTCAGTTGATCTGTCTCAGCTCTCTCAGCTTCCTCCTTTCTTCTTTTTTTCTGTTCTTTATTCTCTTTGATTTATTCATGTGCTGGTTTAACTTCTATTCTGGAAAGAGCTCCCTGAAATCCCTGGAACAGAAGCAATAGCAGTGCTACAATACTACTACTACTACTACTACTACTACTACTACTACTACAGCTGCAGAGTCATACAGTTACAGACTTACTGATACTTCTACTTAATGAAAGAATGATTACAGTTATCACATTGCTGTTGTATGCTTCCAGTAACCAGTGAAGTTGTAGTTTACATGCATGTTTGTCCAAACTCATATTAAATATTAACTGACTCTTGTCACTCTTCACCTCTCCACCAGTTCCTCCCTCCCTCCTCCACCATGAGCCGCCCCTCCAGCTCAGTGACAGGTGTGGGGCTCTACAGCCACAATTCCTCCCCAGCATCTCTGGACACCAGCGTTTTCTTTGGTGAGACAGCGGCACCTTGTGTCGGAGACCCGCTCAACTTCTTCACCATCAACGTCGGGGGAAGTCGTTATGTTCTGTCACAGGAGCTGCTGGCGTCCTACCCTGAGACCCGACTGGGTAAACTGGCCTGTTGCAGTCGTGACTCAGCACTGGAGCTCTGCGATGACGCTGACTTCCTGGAAAACGAGTTCTTCTTTGACAGAAACTCACAAACCTTCCAGTAAGTGGTGTCAAAGTTTTTTCACCATAACCTGTAAAACAAATCTACCAACAGACACACACACAGTAAGTAAGTAAAAGTCAGCCATCATGGAGAGAGATGAGACATGATGTCTGTTATGGTAAATGCATCAAACGAAAAGATGCAGATTTCATTAAACCTGATTTGAGTGGGTACAGCACAGAGAGTCTTTGGACAATCCATTCGCAAACTAATTTAATCAACAATTCCATAGATTACATCATGTAACCTGTTTGTTGGTATTTCTGCTGTCAGGTATGTGATGAACTACTACCGGACTGGTCACCTGCACGTCATGGAGGAGCTGTGTGAGATCTCCTTCCTGCAGGAGATCGAGTACTGGGGAATCGACGAGCTTCGCATCAACCCTTGCTGCCGTGAGCGTTACTACCGCCGCAAGGATCAGAAGGAGACCCTTGATGTACGGAGAGAGTTTCAGGCTGACAACAGCGAAGAGGACTTTTTGGGTGCCGCCTGCCCGGCTCTCCGCCGGCACCTGTGGGACCTGCTGGAGAAGCCTGAATCCTCACGGGCTGCTCGCACCTTTGGCTCACTCTCAATCTTCTTCGTGTTTGTATCAGTGGTCAACATGGTGCTCATCTCACTGGACTTGGGGGAGGACTCTGGCGTAAGCGTTGTTGGTATGGGTGCACCTTTACTGTTTGACACCCTGGAGTATGTGTGCGTGGTGTGGTTCACAAGCGAGCTGGCGCTTCGGTTTCTCTGTGTGAGAGACAAGTGCCGATTCAGCCGGAGTATTCCCAATGTGATCGACCTGCTGGCCATTCTGCCCTTCTACGTGACACTGGCGGTGGAGAGCCTCCACGGAGGAAGCACTGAGTTGGAGAACATGGGCCGCGTGGTGCAGGTTCTGCGACTCCTCCGGTCCCTCCGTATGCTGAAGCTGGGCCGACACTCAACAGGTACAAAACTGACACTGATCAGACTGTGGTCAGGAGAACATATTCAAATTTTCCTCTTAGGTTTAAGGGTACAGGCATAATTAGGTGTCAGGATACACAGGGACACTACCTGTACATATCAAGGGGTAAAGGTGAAACCGGTCGGTTTAAATAGTGGAACTGATGAGGAAACTGGGAACAAGTGTGTGAGTCAGGTCTGACATCAGAGGCAAAGGTGGAACAGGAATCATGACCAATGTTTTTCTTTATGGTAAATTACCTGCAAAAATAAGGGCAGAGTCAGGTGGTGGAACTGACTGGGAGGGTGAAAACAGGTTAATAATAACAGTGTTTCTGCACAAAATGTGACAAAATTATCGAATTAAACATTGTGACTGTTGCTACAGCAGAACATCCAGCGAGTCCACCTATAGCTTCATATTTCTATAAGCAGGATCTTCTAAACTATGACCCACTCTCACACGTCTAGAAAGAGAATAGTTAATAATTAATATGACTTTAAGATGAAGATGTTTTAAAGGATGGATTCATGTTTAAAGGAAAATGTAAAAACGACTCCAGAAACACAAACCATGCCGCTGATGTCGCATCTGTTCCTGCAGACACGCAGGTTAATTTGAAGGTTAATAAACAAGAACGAGATGTGGGTCGTTTTTAAAAATAGATGTCACAAATGAATCCAAACTGGTCGACAGGATCTTCGGTGTAGATGCAGCCTGAGTCTGACCGAGTAAAGTGCTTTACTTAAGGGCGGCTGACATTTTCCTCCACACGTGTTCTCAGCCTGTCAGGGGATTTCAAGTACACGAAGTGAACATCCAAAAGAGAGAAACTCAAATTGAAATTCGACTCGAGAGAAGCTGCTGTTGCAAGATTAGAGCCAGGAGGTTTTCTGAGGTCGACAAAGAGGGAAAAAATTCTTGATTCATATTTTGGCAAAATAAAATTCTCGAGGAGACAGAGGAGAGAGAAAGAGAGAGAGAGAGAGAAAGAGAGAGAAAGAGAGAGAGAGAAAGAGAGAGAGATTGTACTGTTTGTGTGCGAGTGTGTCAGACTGGGACATGTGAGTTCTTTGATCAGAGTGATTCTGGGATGGATGAGGATCCCTGGACTCAGCTCATGAATAATGGACGAGGACGTGGAGAGAGGAGAAGAGAGAGAAGGAAAGTAAAGGAATGTGAAACAAATATGAAGCTGGTTCATTCATGGAAGCTGCGACATTTGGGTTAATATTTAGAGGGTAGACTTGCTTTCTGCATATTTCAGCTCTCACAGTGCTTAACTGAACACTACTTACCCTCATGACATGTCATTAAGTTGTTAGTGTTTATTCAGATTCTTCTTTTTTTTAAAACTAGTTCTTTGAGTCTTGGAATCGTGGGCTGTAGATTTCTTAAATGAGTCACTTTATCTTATCAAACCAAACGTTTTGCTGAAATATGTGGACACATTTGTTCACCTGAATTATTAATTATAGGGACGTCAACAAGCTGTTTTTACTGCGCGGACCTGTAGACCAGATGCTCGTCTGTCTAACAGCATCACATGATGTGTTCACATCTTATGTTAAATAACTTTTCATCGCTGTGCAGGATCAGACTCAACACAATGAAAAACTAAAAGACTAAAAGAGCAGAGTCTGATGTCTGGGCTCTTTTCTGTGCAGCTGTGTTGAAGTTGACTGAGCTGTCAGCCAGAGTTTCTGTTCATCAGAGTAAGTTGAACATGTCACATTGACTTTTCCTGCTTCAGTCTGTTGTGAAAACAGCACAGTGCAATCTCAGGCGATTTTCTCAGCTTCAGGTAAACTCTGTCTTCAACACTTTATGAGCTCATTTCACATCTTTCTTAAACTTGGCACCAGAGCTCATTTGTTTTTTCCTCTCGGAGGAGAAACCAGAGATGACAAGTCATTGTGGGGTGTGAACGTTGGCCCCGTGAATGTGGGTGTATTTTTAAATTTGCTGTTTCTTTTTCTGCCTCTTGTTATTTTCCTCCTGGCAGAGCGGCTTCAGTCGTCACACTGTCTGGTCTCTGTGTTTGGAGGAGAAAAGAGAGAAATGGGGAGAAAATGAGGACGATCACGCTCAGACAACAGGAGACAAACACGCTGTTTCTTTTTAAAGTGAGATGTAGAGAAAAGCTGCTTCATTCTGAGACGTTTATTATAATTTGAATATACATATATGTTCCTCTTTTCCTCCTGCCTGGCAGCTCCACGCTCCACATGATCTGTCACTCTGATGTCCTCTTTTCTAATTCTGTCCTTCCTGGTCACTCCCAATGAAAATCTTGACACCTTCAGCTCTGACACCTCCAACTCGGCCTCCTGTCTCCTGGTCAGAATTAGATTCAAACAGTCCTTACTTTCGTCCTTGATAATCTTTTTGAAAATGACCCCTGGTTTGTTCTTCTGTCCTTGTTTCTGTCCAGGCCTGAAGTCTCTGGGTATGACCATCGCTCAGTGCTACGAGGAAGTCGGCCTCCTGCTCCTCTTCCTCGGTGTTGGCATCTCCATCTTTGCCACGTTGATCTTTGCTCTGGAGCGCGACATTCCCGCCACCACCTTCAGCAGCGTACCGGTAGCTTGGTGGTGGGCGACCACCTCTATGACCACGGTCGGCTATGGTGACATCCGACCCGACACGGCTGTCGGGAAGGTGCTGGCCTTCCTCTGCATCCTGTCCGGGATCCTCATCCTGGCGCTCCCCATCGCCATCATCAACGACCGCTTCTCCGCCTGCTACTTCACCCTGAAGATGAAGGAGGCGGCCACGCGGCACGGAGAGATGCTGAAGAGGCTGGCCCGGGGCTCGGTGGGGGAGACGAGCGAGGGAAGAGTTGGGGGCGGCGTGAACCTGAGGGACGCCTACGCCCGGAGCGTCCTGGAGATGGTGAGGCTGCAGGGAAGGGAGAGGGCGAGCACCCGGAGCAGCGGGGGGGAGGAACTGTGGTGGTAGAACCTGGACGCACCTGGAAACCCTTACTGCTGGGAGACCTGATGTGCTGGTCTGACCTCTGACCCCCCTGCGAACAAAATGACTAGTGGAAGAAAGCTATAAAGAACCACTCATCGTAAGACAAATGCAGAAACTTCACTGCAGCGACACCTGCTGTTTGTAGACAAGGTTTTCATCCTTCAGCTGTTTTCTCCTATAAAACCAGTTTGACTGTTTTATTCCACATTAATGCTTCCTGTGGCATCAGTCCCGCTCACACTGGATACTGAGCTTCAGCTTCAGACCTGCTGGTAACACTGCACGGTCATGTAATTCTGTGTGATTCCTGAAATCATAAACAGCAGAGAAATGAAGTGTTTGCTGTGTCAAACAAAATTTCCAAATCGTATAGAATAGTTTTAGTTTCATTACAGTAAAGGTCATTTTCATGGAGTGAAATGTGAACGTTAAGGCTGGAGTAGCTTCTCTGCATTGCTGGTGTGGACAGATGCCTTTTGAAGATCTTCACATGGGAGTTTTGTTTAAATATTTGCATGTAGTATAACTGAAGTTATGTAACTGAGATTTGAGATTTGAGCTTCTCTGTGAACGTTTGCATCTCTCCTCCTGCAGAGGTTCAAAAGCAGAGCTCCAGTTACTGAAACCACTTTGCATCATCAGTTTCTTTCTCTATTTCCATGTAAGAAGTCAACACATTCAGCTATGGTGATAACATGTAAACTAGTTCAAGCTTTTCCCACATCAAAAAAAACGATGTTCGTTCAGTGGAAACCTTTACACGAGGTCGTCTCTGTGCACAGAGCACACATATAGACGTCAGTGTTCACAGTACCTTAGTGTTTCTGCATCCTTACTCTTTCTGTTCTCACTTTGTGGCTCAGTCACGCTGTAAAGAGCGTTCTCCTGTGGGTCAGAGGGGCCTTTTCAAATATCACAGCGACGGCCTGAAGGTCTGAATCACAACACTGACCCAGGAGCTGCTGACACGATGTTTTAGTCTTTCTTCAGTCTTTTTCCTGCTGAAAACACATTTTCATGTTATGTCAGGCAGATGTAAACTTTTTTTACTTCATTCCCTGAAGTCATACAATAAAATCTAACGTTAACTTGTGTTTGTTACCAGACGGGAGCTGAGTCGCTATGTTTTAAACACTTCATGTCGAGGTCTGAATGAGCGGTCTTTCAGTCTGAGCTGTATTTCTTAAAGCATTTAAGCCTTTTTGTGTCGGACTTCCGAATTTTAATAAGAAGCTTAATGGGAATCAAACCCTGTTTAAAAAGACCAAAAGGTGTCTGAGGATTGAACCCAATAATTCAAAACCCAAAAGTAGACCAGTGACATTAAACCTTTGGGAAAGGAGAAGATAGAATAAATGAAGTGTGAGTAGACAACATCTGTGACGTGCGTCGTTTATTTGCAGAGAAACTTGTGTTAGAAAGTGAAGCTGCAATGTTCTCGCTATGTGTCCATGCAGCGCTGCTGAGGATCTGTTTTTCTCCTTAAATGAGTAAAATGCAAATGTGATGCTCCAGTTCTCCTCTTGCTGTGCAGCCGCAGGCATCAAACCGTGAATTCAGGTCAGTTATGAAGCCGTCAGACAGTAAGTCGACTGATGTACCTGTGGTGATGGTACTGAGTTTTAGGAAAACATGTGGCCTGACAAGAAGAGGATTCATTATTTTAGTAGTGCGACATGTGTCCATCGTGGACGTGCTGCTGCATTCTGCATCTCCTGGACGAGCTGTTTGTTCTGAGCCCCGGTGTAACGCACCAGAAACACAAAATGAAGAAAACATCATCAGTGACAACCATTTGACAACACAGATGCAGTGAAAGAAGCATCAATGACAGCGTAAATGTCTCACTGCAGGTGCTGTTTGTGCTGTCGCAGCATGACCTCTTCACGTCGTGCACATAACGTACTGCAGTAAAGGATTCTGTAGTAATTTGATCCTACGTACATCCACAGGAAATATTAAAGAAAACCATCACTAAAGATCTAAAAACAAACGTAATGAAAAAGCATGAAAAACACTTTACACAGCGGTACTGGTACTAACCTGGAACTATACAGTAAACTTTAAGAAACACAGCAGCACTTCAGTCAGAGCTCGTTGATGGAGTTCTGAAGGAGTTCTGGGGATTTACTGCCTGGAGGAAGAGCCTGAGGCAACAAACGGGAACAAGGGAAGAGGGATTGATGAACACCTGGAGGGTGCATGTGTTTCCCTTCTGTTACCTGAGTCAACAGAGGGTCTTGTCCTTTTTTCAGAGACAGTTTAAACCCACAGAGCTCAGAGAACAGACCTGCTGATCCTTTACTGTAATCACAGTTTCTTTTACTTGGAACGTCACAGGAGCCTCCGTCCTCTGTCCTACTTACTGCTGTCTCAGTCGAAACAGACTTGTTATCCTCTGTGGTTCCCCAGAGAACTTCCAGCTCGACTCACACCACTCTGTCTGCTTCACCTTCTCTCTTTATTTTACAGATGCAGTCAGAGGGCAGCAAAGGTGCAGGACAAGCTTTTTAGAAGCAGCAGCACAGAGGAGTAAAAATAACTTTACACCACTGAACTGAAGGAAAAGTCGATGCAGGAAGTTTGATGATTGGAACAGAGAAACAAACGACACCAACAGACTGAAATCATGTCTTTAAAGCCACAGTTATCCATCACATGGAAGTTCATCTTCTGTCATTATGCATTGGTGATATTCTGAATCTCATTATATTATTGTGTAACTCACACAGAGGTCAGGCGTGTGAATAAGACTTTACCCGTAGACGTAATGTGATGATGGAGAGCAGCTCACTCGAGGGATGTTTCAGTCTTCATTTATTCAGATTTGCACATAAGCACAGATCTGCCTGTAAAGTGCAGCAGCTTCTATCACTGTGAGTGAGAGGAAACGTTAAAACGCACATTATACCTGAGAGTTAGTGACGTGGTGACAGAGTTATTCTGGTTTATCCCGAGGGAAACACGAACGTGTGAATCATCGTATCATAACAATAACAAATGATCTTTCTGTCTCTCAGAACGATGAATCAGAATCACTTCAGGAAGTCCCGTTTCCTTTGTAGCTATTTTACTGACAGTGATTTGATGAAGTTTATTTGTGAATATTTTGGTGACACAGCATCAGGAGTTTAAAATCAGGCGACAGAGCTGGTGGTCAGTGGAACATAGAGGGTTCATCTTCAGGAGATCAAGAAATCTGACAAATCTAACTGACAGAAAACGAAACAAAAAAACAAAACATTTCTTCACATGCCAGCTGCTCAGATATAACAGCTACACCGAGAGCAAGCCGAGGGAACTATCCTCTCTTTCCACTTTGACCATTCCAGCATTCCCAGAATTCCCAGTGTGGGACGCTTCATTAGCCCAGTTCTGCTCAGTGAGAAGACGTCGGACGTTCCAAGGACGAAGCTGCAGGTATTTCCAGCTGTGACGGAAGGTGAGGGGAGACAAAATGAGGCCAGGCTCAGTTCTTCTCCTCAAACTGTCCCCGTCTCCACAGGAGACGCAAAGTGGGTCAGTTCCCACACACATGCAGTGAGTGAAGTGTAAAATGCTCATTTCATCCTATCTTCACTGTCACAGAGAAACTACGACGATGAATCCATTTCCTCAGTGTTTTATCTGTTTGTGGATGTGTAGCTGTTGCTTCTTCTGTTAAAAAAGTGGTGGATTTGGTTTGAGGATGATATTAGAGGAAGGATCAGGGAGTTTGCTGACTAACTAGAAATCAGGTCTGTAAAACCAAACTATCCATGAAAGTGAAGGTTTCCGTCGTTTGACCGGTTTTATTGCATCTAGTTTAAATATGTGAGCAAATAAAAAGAACGAAATTCATCTGTGGCCTGTTTGCTTCTTAAAGAGTTGATACCATCACTGACTGACAGTCAAACGGCTGCTCACACTGACCTGCTCGTTCTCCACAGGGTCCACAGGCTGCTCCACTGTTCTTCTGCAACGTTTCCGCTTGGTCGCAACCTGCAGGCTCCAGCTGCAGAGTTCAGTGACGAGCTGAGGGTGATGTGACGTGATGGCAGCAGCAGGGATGAGGACATGTTCCCTGTATCACGCTGACAAACTGGAAGCTGCAGAAATGAGGTCAAGAAACCACAAGTACAGCAGTCACAGGTTCAAACCCTGTTCAGACTGACTGAGTCCACTGCCTGTCCGATATCACGTGTCTCGTTTTAGTCCTGCTGATGACCTTCACTGAGGACACCTGAAGCTGAGTTAGCTGCAGGTAACAAGCAGGTAAACTGCAGTGGTCTGATCGGAAACGGAAGCACATTCGATTTTTCTGCTCTGAAGGTTCCATGTAGCACATCATCCCGCTGACACACAAACCGTTAGTCGACGGTCCCTCAGATGCCTGCGACTGGATTTAGATAAAAGGTCAGGGAAAGATCTTTAACTTCAGCTTTTCAACTGACAACTAAAGTTTATCTGTGATTTCTGCAAAAATCAGTCTATGTCTGAGCAGAGTTAATAAAACATCCCATCACATGCAGCTGTGATGATCAGACGTCTCTGAGCGTGTTCTTCGTTTTTAACGTTTGATACCCAGTTAGAAGAATTCATTTCTGTGTCTTATTAGAAGCCAGAACAGCAGCAAGTGATCAGTGTGATCAGATATCAGCTCCACAGCAGAGACTGCGTTCTTCCTGTAGCTTCATATGTTCACATACAGCAGGTTCTGTTGCATTTCCACTTCTGTTTCACATCTACAGGCTTCAGTCTGTTTAAATCCGTCAGAGAACTGTGCTCCTCCTGAGGAGAGAGCGGACGGAACATGTGTAGATATTAATTTGTTTCTTTTCTAGACTCAAACATGCTGCAGGATGAGTCATGGACACACATGGAGTCATGAGGAAGGGAAAGTGCCTCAGAGATGTTTGGTTGGATGACTGCACCACCTGGGGGACGACAACCCTACATATCCTAACCTACATCATGAAATTCCTCTTTCTGTTCCTGCAGCAGACGCATGTGTCCAACAAGCTGAGGGGTAGTTTTCTCTGAGTGAAGTTCACAAACTCATCAAGTGATTCAGAGCAGAGCAAACGCACTGAGGTGTGAAAATGCAGCTCTGCAGCAAACTTTGTTCCCACCGAGAGGTTTCAGAGGAGAACATAGAAGAACGAGAGTAATACAGAGAACAGGCTGGAACATGCTCAACATGTCGCCCTGCAGCATCAGAACTAAGTCCAACAAATGTTTCTTCTTCCTGCTGCTAACGGACGTTTGAAGGGAACCTTCTTTGAGATGAAGACCTTTGCCTACATGTCGTCTGCCTGCAGCAGATTCCCACATGTAGGTCGCTGCTGTGATTCTCTGCAGTCTGAGTTCAGTCAGAGGTCACAGCATCATTTTCCCGCGGGACACGGTCCAGGACCTCTGACTGATCGTGAGGGAGGGGGGCAGAACGAAAAGCCCTGAGCCAGCTTCTGTTGATGTCATAATGTCAGACACTAACCACGGTGTAAAATCGTTTCTGTACGGATGCTGACGTCGTCTCTGACACGAGCAGAACCTGCAGTAAAAAGTGTTTATGTGTGTGGGTCATGTTCCTCACACAAACATCTCTCTCTCTCCTCTAATCTTCAGTCTTAAATCAGTAAATCCTGCTGCTGACATGTTATAATCTGACATGTGATGAGATTATAATACAGCAACACTTCTGTTTAAAATCTGATCCCAGTTTGATCCCAGTCACACACACTGGTTGAACGTCAAACTTAAATATTAACATATAACATCTAACGAATGAGTTTCATATGAAATGATAATATGATGGATTTTCTTCTGAAAATCCAGATTTATTCTCACACTTTATTCTTACATAATGTCCATTTTATTGTAAAGATAAATAATAATAGTTATAATTATATAAAAATGACATGTGTTACAAATATAAAATGTTTCTTTTAAATGTAAGTTTGTCAACTGACATGTTTTTAACACCATGATCAGTCCTTTGTTTTAAATAGGTTTCTCTTAATTACTGATGATGGTGATGTCACCACAGCATCAGATTCCTCCACACATGACAAAAATAATTCCACAGCTCTTTTAGAAATGTGATGATGAAAAGAATCATTCAGAAATAATCCGTGTTTTATAGACGCTCACATGAGTTTTGTTTCTTCTTCACTCACTGTCACCTTCTGTTGATCACCTGAAGTCAGGCCTCTGTACTCTGCTGCCCTCTGGTGGCCACACACACACACTGCAGGCTGTGTGATCTACTGTATCATCAGTGCCGTCACTTCTCAACATCTCATTCATATGTCAAAGTGTCTTCATGCAAAACCCTGAAGCCCAAGTTACAAGTTACTCCTGTGTGTGTGTGTAACTCTGGATTAAAGTGTTAGTATTAGAATAAAAAAACTAATCTCATGTTTAATCTGTATATTTACTGATCAGGACAGTGTGTGTTTTATCATCGTCGTGCTCGTTGATATTTGTGACTTTGATAAAGATCAGATCAGGTTTTATGATCAGTTCAGAACTGAAAGCCAGGTTTAGTTTGCAGTGAGGGAAACTTAGACGTGTGGATGAGTAAATCCTCCAGCTCTACTTCATTTCTCACCTCAACAGACTCGTTCAGTATTAGTCTGTGAGATGTTGTTCCTGCTGATAACAGACAGTTCAGCTGGACTGATCTCTGCACGTCTCAGCAGCTGTTTGACGAACACCAACTGGAAACACGTAAAGATGACGTAACTGGACTCGCCGGCAGAAACAGAGAGGAAACTCACACACGCATCCGCAGCTTTGCTAATTTTAGCTCTCATCTGTGAAGCGGTTGCGTCAGCGATGCTGAAGAATGGAGCTGCCGCGCAGGAAGACGAGCTCACTCACACCGAGAGTCTTTGAGTCTCCCACTGACACCAGCCCTGCACGGTGCAGCTTCTCTCACTTCACGTCTCCAGCTCTGTGCGGACGACAGGCAGCTGATCATTAAAGAAAAGCTGCTGCTGCTGCGACTAAACCTCCGTTGATTGGTTGGTGTGTGATAACGAGTTAATCATTAAAGTCGTTCATCAGGAAAACGAGTCGAACTCTGTCACTTTAACAGCTTCAGTTTAAACCTGAGTTTGGTTTGAGACATTTACCCCACTCTGTGTGTGTGTGTGTGTGTGTGTGTGTCAGCTCTGCAGCATATGAGTGAATCTGTCCCTGTGGCGATCATCTGCAGGTGATGCCCCCCCCCCGTCCGTCAGCTCTGTCTGCTGCTGCCAGGCACTCTGGGTAACGGAACAGCAGAGGGAGCCGCTGTAAGCAGTGTGGAGGAGAGAGGAGCCGGAGAGGAGCGGCTCACAGCAGCAAAACATGTTTTTCACCCACGGTGTCATGCTGCATGCTGTGATCCACCGGGGAGGGGGGGGGGGGTATTTATAGGCTGATAACAAGCATGTGTCCTTCACCAGCACGTTGGTCACAGTCTCAGGCCCCAAGGAACCAGAGGACGGGGGGGGGCACCGTGTTAGAAATATGTAGGGCCGTGAGACGAGCGTGTGGAAAGATCAGAGCCACAAATAAGAAACAGAAGAACAGAGGTTTGGAAAAACAAAAAAGTTTATTAAGACAACAGAAAAAGCCTGAAAAGTCAGGAACGGTATCAGAGGCTTCGCTACGAAGCAGTCGTGCTGATCTTGTCTTACACAGATAAACAGACAGACCCCCTGCTGGAATTCCACCGAGGTGAAAGCACCACTCAAAGCACCCCCCGCCCCCTCCCCACACAAGCATTACACACAGACACACATGAGCCCGTGAGAACAGGGCGTGTGTTCTCTTCCCTCCCACTTCTTCTCCACGTGTTTGATTTAAGTGTCCCCCCCCCTTGAGAAATGTGGAGCTGCCGTGAGCCGGTGAGCAGCGCGTTGTTCTCCAACATCAGGCTCGTTGTCTGAGGGCAGTTAGAGGACAACACGCTGAACCGAGAATGAAGGAGCGGGGGGGGCACTTCCCTTCCCCTCCCCACACAGCAGCTCTGTACACCCAGCATTAGTCTGTAAACAAAACCACCCAACCCCCCATCATCATCATCATGACGGTCTGCCACAGCTCGTCTACACCTCAGCAGACCCCGCCCCACCACAGCACATCAACACATTCCGGGACAGAGCGGTAAATAAAACACGAACAACCTCCTTCCATCCATTACAAAACAAAACCCATTGTTCAGAAACCGCAGGACGTGTCCACACACACGGGTCCACACGTGAACACGGTGCAAACGTCCACGTCGAGCTCAGGAAACGCGGTTCGTCTGAACGTCTGACCCACAGCGACACTTTCAAACATCAACAACACGGCTAGCGGGCTAAGCTAACCGCTAGCTAGCTGATGTAGCGTAACAAACGTTACAGATAACTCGATGAAAATTGACGAAATTAGAAAACATAGCTACCAGTTCTGTGTTTGTTTTAATTTCTAATCAGTCCCGATGTATAGTCTCAGTTCTGTGTTGATCGACAGGGAGGGGGAGGCTGTGGTGGAAACCCCGTCCCCGGGTCGTCCGTTACGTTATGAGCACGGCACATTGTCCACCGCCTTGGGGAAATCTCCACAGTCTGCGGCGGAGAACTGCAGCCTCCTCACGGCCTCCTTAATGAGGTTCCCCGATAAAATTAACTCCTGGAGGAGCCGGTGCGGGTCATCGTCCTCCACGCTGATCCTCTTTTTGTTCCACGGTTTGATTTGGTCCCAGTCCTGGTCGCCGTTAGAGCCGGGGATGTTATACGGGCTCGCCCTGCTGCTCCCCCGGTGGTTCCGGAGCCGCATACAGCAGCCGGTTCGCTTCTGCGCCGCAGCTCCCGCGCTGCCGCTGAGGAGAGCCGCCGGTTTGACTCCGCCGGCGCTGCCGCCGGTGAGCCCGTGTAGGCAGGACATGGACACGGACACCGTCTTCTGGTGGCCGCCGCTATTGTTGTGGAGCTGCAGCGCTTCGCCGATTTTGGTCACCAACGCGTCCACTTCTTTGGAGTCGACGGTGACGGACTGCTCCAGAAAAATGTAGTTCTCCTTCCGACAGGGCATCGTGGTGGATATCTGTCGTGCTTCCCGATGAAGTCGTCAGTGTTTTTGTTGTGGGGTGAATGAAGCCTCCGGGCCGCTCCTCGCTCTCACCACGCCGCTCGGCAGTGAGCAACAACCACAGTTGATTTGTAAACAATGGATGACGCGTGGTGGACTGTACCATGATCCCAGCGAGGGGGGTGTGGGACGTTTATACATCAAAATAAATCCCACGTGTATGCCTGTTCACGCAGCCACTCATCAGTATAACACTTTATTCATTTAACACGTTATTTCTAATTTCTCTGCCTAATATGTGAGCTTTAACGCTGGTCTACGGGGTTTTGCCAGTGCTCTCATTTCCCGCATCCACCTGACGACGTTTCCGCGTTGGACTGCTCCAACCAAATGGACATTACATAACACAACTGTCTGCTGCTGTCTGTCCAGGCAAAACAAACAAAGCGCCATTATTTTATTCAGCAAAACGAGGAAAACACGTTGAATCTCCCATAAATTATCTCTCACTTAACTTATCAAAGCGTCCACACGTCTGCATACGTGAACAAGCACGTGCTGTAAGCAGAATATATGATGAAAATCATCAGAATATGTTGTGTAACCATTGTTGCACCAAAATCTGTGACCCTTTATCAGATACTGTGACCCAGTCACAATTGCAGCTAAATTGCCACATATAGACTTATAACACACTTTATTTGCACAGCAGCACATACTTTCCCCGAAGTATTTGTACAGGGTCACAAGTTCTGATGTATAAAAATCACAAATGCCACAGAAGTGGAGACACATTTTGATCTGTGTGTTAATTAAAAGTATAGTGTATTCATACTGGCCTGCCTGTGCAGTATCTACACCTCATATGTCAGTTTGATCGTTTAGCTCTTACATGTGCATTATTTGAAATACTACGCACACATCATCTTCGGTCAGAGCTATAGAAAAAAAGGTGTTAGTCTGCAGTTGCCTGCTCAGCTCACATCACCGTCTGTAACATCTGTATGAAAGCAATGATTCACATATTGTTCTTGCCACTGTATATTGATGCAGATGGAAGAGTTGGCCGTGAGCGTGAGGAGTAAACGTGTGGAGCAACCCCTGGCATCCAGCGTGTGCACAGTGACAATAGGAGAAGAGGGAGGGTGCGGGTCTGTGAGGGAGAACACGGTGTACATTTCTGTTTCTGAGAAACAGCAGCGGGGCTAAACCTGATGCTCCACTCAGAGAGAGAGCTATCATGACCATAAAAGGTGCCACTATCACTGCTACCACGTGGTGCGGGAGCCAATCAGAGCGCCCGGCTGAGGTTTCCTGTGTGTCTCAATGGCAGCAGCAGGAGTCCAGTCATACTGAGAGTGCAGTGAGGTTGTGGCAGTTTGGGAGTGAGACCAAAGTGAAACTTAGATAAGTCATCTCTTCCTGGAGCTTAAGATTATTTTAAACCCAGTGCAAGATAACAAACTTACCGCTCTGGCACTGTGCTGTTGACAGTGTTATACATCAGTGTGCAAAAGCCACTAAAAATAAAGTGAAGATGCTTCCAATGCCATAAATAGTTAAAATTTCACAAGAAACATTAAAGTCTGACTTTAAAGCAGCATCAGATCTTCTAGATCTGTTCAATTGCTCGCAGCTGCTGCCAGGTAGTTTTTTTTTCAGAGAACTTCCCACAGTTCTGTGGACTTGGCGTCTTCTGTAACTTCACACTGACTCCATGATGCTGGGATCAGGACTCTGTGGAGGACACAGCATCTGTTCCTTCTAAGTGACTTTGTATGTCTGAAGTCGTTGTCATGTAGCAGAATGAGTTTGGGGCCGATCTCGATCCTCACTGATGGTTCTTATGTGATGGATGCAAATCTAAACATCGCACAGAACTGTGTGTTCTGTTACATGCTGTTCATTCACGGTGCGTCTGATTGGATTCAAATGGAAAAAAAGACATTTCACAAAGCAGACATCTGTGAAATACACTTACTACTGTAGCAGTAGAAGAGACAACATTTCAAAGCAAGAAGAAAATGTAACTGTCATCATGTAAACCACAGTACTTCAGGTGAAGGAACCATAATTTACATAGAGCAGTTACGGTGAAAGAGGATGTCCTCTGGCGTTTATTCAAACACCTTAAACCCGTCAGTTCCACATCCGGCTCACGTGAACTCACTGTTTGCTGCAGTATTTTCCTTTAACTAAGCTCCGTCCTGGCCTTATCCAAACAGCTTTTGTGCATAAACCAAACCAAATATTAACCATAATAGAGGCTGACCCTGAAGTAGTCACGTGAATGACTTTGTCACAGTATAAGAAGTTTTTGAAGGCACCGACAAACACCTTCCTGTATGACGTGTGACCTTCGCTGTGCATAATGACGTATGACGTCGGACAACGGTGGAGCTGAAGGAGAGAACCCACGAGCGTCATTCGTGACATTAGTCTGGATCCTGGTCAAATAAGCAATTTACAGTACACAGTGTGGAAACCTGAAGCCTCGGGTCACATAGGAGAAATGTTTACAGTACATATTCATAGATTCTCAGTGAGTGAGGGGGTGGACGTCTTACTGTAAGATGATGTAAGTGAAGGACGAGATCTTTGCTTGATTTTATTGCTGGGGTTTGTAGCAATAACTGTCCAAAGGTGAACGTTACAGAGACCTCTGAAGACTCAAAGCTATTACAGCGAACACAGAAACTACAGCCATCGTCCAAGTCGAATCTCAGACAGAAGTTCAAACTGAAAATATAAGATAGTTCATTTTTGTTCTGCATTGAAAATATGACCAGATAATTAAAGAATGCGATGTGAAATGAGGAAGGGAAAAACGTTTCTCACTCTCCATGTAAACAGGACTTTCTAGAAAGATCCACCAGTGAGTTGAGTCACATTTTAAACTCCGTCCTTCCCTAAAGTCCAACCTCCGTGATCTCAGTGCACAACATGAGGAAGAGAAGTGGGTCACACACTTCCTCATTCTTTGGTGTCTTCCTGGATGTGAGTCAGCGAGGTGGTAAACAGCCCTACAAAGACAATTGCTGTTTGTGTGCAACAGCAGCTGCAGCTCCACAACAGGAACGCAGCGTGTGACCTCATCCTCGGTCTTTGTTTGTGTCTGTGTGAGAGCTCCTGTGATCCTCCAGTGTGTCAGAGACAAACGCGGATGTCAAGTGAGCTGAAGGAGATTAATAAACGTCACAGACAGCAGCACGTTCAGTCCACATCACTGTGCTGCTCTGACCTCTCTGTAGTCATGACACAGGACCGCTCCAGGTGTCGTGTTGCAGTTGTTTTCATCACATTCAGCCTGTCGTGTTTTTGTGTCTGAGATATTTTTTTGTCATTTATCATCTGTTTGTCGTCATTTTGTTGCTCTTTTTTGGTTGTCATGTTGTTTTGTTGTGAGTCCATTTTGTGTCTGTAACTTTCAAATAAGAGACATTAATGTTTACCTCATACACAGAGGCTCTGGACCAGCCCCCACCTGACCTTCCTGGCCCCTGGGCCTGTACCCGATGGACTCATTGATCCATTCATATTTGAAGTCAGCCTGGGGTCCCGGAGTGGTAAGGGTTCAGGGCCTGTTGGAAACTGATCCCACTCACTCCAGACTGTTATGCTGCATGAAACCAGGTTCGTTTGCTCTGTTTTTATGGGCAGGATCTAAATACAGAGATAAACTGTGCAGCTCACATTCAAGGCAACATCAGACCAGCTGGTGTTGAAATCCAAACGAGGAAGTCCAGTTTGAACGCTCACAGGGCTGATTGTTTGAGTCTGTATTTTACAGTTTAAACAAGCCCATGTTAGGACAGGTTTTTGGCAACATTAGGAAGATTTGTTTAGAGAAAAAGTCTGGAAATAATCTGTTCTTCTGTTGGCCAACAAATCCTGTAAAAAAGACCAAACCAACAATGAAGATCTTTTACCACTGGCTGTACATCAAAGCCTGACATGTCTTATTTCTCTGTGCCACAGAGCTCCATTGTCCAGAAACTATTAAAAGCACAATGAGCCACAGTGTTGCACTGGGTGACATGTACCTTCATTACCATAAACCCAAGCCCACATCCTGCACACCGTCCTGCTGCCACAAATACTCTCTGGAGACTAAATGTGGATTTATCCACTGCTGAACAGTCCCCAACACATGCACTACAAAAAACAACAGACGTATCCTTTAACCAGGGGAAGAGACAGAGGTTTGTGAAGCTATTAGACACTGTGTGTGTGTGTGTGTGTGTGTGTGTGTGTGTGTGTGTGTGTGTGTGTGTGTGTGTGTGTGTGTGTGTGTGTGTATAACTCTGAATCCCTCGTGGTTGCTGCAGATCTTTCAGACTTTATGATTATATTCTAATTAGTTTGACTGTACTTTAGAACAGGCTGCAGTGCCACTGAAACCGGCTGAGCTGAATGGAGAGCGAGCAGAAAAGAAAACAGGCCTTTCAGCCAGAGGATCAACTTTGCTAGCAGTTGGAGGGCTGCCAGCCCCAGCTCGGGTTCACAGAGTTTGTCTCCTCCATTCAAGCCCAGAGAGAGAGAGAGAGAGAGACGCCATCTCCCCCCTCCCACCAGGAATGTGAGGTGGTTGCACATGGCAGGAAGTAATAGCAAAGAATTTATTTGTTGCTGTGCTGTGCTGCAGAAACATCCACAGAAACAATATCACAGCCTCAGTAGTTAACAGATAGTTGATATGAAAAGTAACTGGATCAGAACCTGACTGAGGGTCACTCAGCTCATTTGGATCAAACGCCCCGGAGGAAAGGACAGCTGGTTGCTTCTAGAGTTACATAAGCTCCCAGAAAATAATGTCTTCATGTCTCACTTTGAGCCTCCGCTAAGCTCTTAAAGAGTAAAAATGAAGATATTTCAGATCTTTGGTGGAGTTCTATCAGAAATGAGGATGTTTTCTTACAAACCTGAGGCAAAAGTCAGACATGTGCACAACAAGGATCTTCTTCACCAGCTTAAAGCAGAACGTCCAACATAGAGACACAGACACGCTCATCAAATAACAATATTCTACCTTTTTGGCTTTCCTGCTTGGTCTCTCTTTTAACCTCTAATTTCAAATATCAATAACTGTAGTGACCTAACGATGGTGGAGGAGGTTGTCTCCTCCTGATCACATCATTCAGGAGAAATACGTCAGTTCTTCATTTCTTTTTCTTCTCCTGTTTCAGAGATCTTTTCTCTTTTTCCATGTTTGTCCTACGGTGGAGTTTAGGAGACAAAGGTCTGACTTTAATTCACATTACATAAGATTGTAAATTAGTGATTTACATCTCAGGAGACAAAGGAAAGAAGTTGTGAGCAGCAGTTATATGTGGTGTCATTTCAGTTTGGATCTTTCCTGTTTCTACATGACGCTGCCTCCATGCACAGATCCACAGAGACGTTACGTTTGAATTAAAAGAATGGAGCAGCACATTAAACCTCATGGCGTCATCATTTAAGTGTTTGACATATTAGATCGTACAGTAGGTAATGAAACCTCTGATAGTTTGAACATGATCCAAGTCCACCTGTGTTTTGTTGATCCACCCATTCACCCCAAGCTCCTCCTGGTCTAAGTACCAGGCGGATGTGTAACGTTCACTGCAGCCACCAGACACATAGATAAAAATATCACAGATTAATGTCAAACATGGGACCGAGCTCCAGCATTTGCCACCAGTCAGCTGAGCTGCTCATCTGTATTCACTTTACAGTGTGTTGTAACATATCACTGGTTTTACAACACAAAAATGACATGTGGAGACCACTAATGCACTTCATAGAAAAAACAAGTGGTTTTAACTGCTTGGTTTCGTTCTGCGAAGGCTCATCCGAAACCACATCCCCGAGGACCACAAGGTTTAAAGCCAAAGAGACGACAGAAGGGTCCCCAGACAGGAAGTTTGCAGGTCGATCTGTCTTCCTGCCAAAGGCTCGAACTTAAGCCTTATAGTTGTAGTTTTTGCTGTCACTGGCTGTCGCTATCATTTTGATAAAGTCTGGAATCTGACGACACTGAGACAAGGAAGAGTGAGAAAATCTGACAGGTTGGAAACAAACTTCCAGGTTCCACAAACGTACCTGGACAAGAAAGATAAACAGTAAAGGGATTACACAACTGTCCATATTCATCACAGTTAACTTCCTGCTTGAACTTTGTCATACTATCCTTACTGCACTCGGTCAGGTGTGGTTCTTTTCAAGTTCCCATTGAAAAAGAGGCTTAGATTGTCCACATCCCAGCAACAGTCTTAAAAACGTTATTTAGATAAATGGAATCGATGTCTAACAAAACCAAGGTTGTAATAAACGGAATACTCCCATACATCAAACCCCTCGAGCTGGTTCAGTTAAACAGTTAATTACCACATGTTGGATGGATGAACACTGTGGCGCTGGCTGTTGTCAGTGATAGCGATATAATCAGAGGCATTTTATTTGAGCTTTTTCCTCACATGGGTGTATTTACAGTGAAAGTACAGCATCAACAATAGGAAGCAGTAGAGGCTCGTACTGATGCAGTCTGACAACTTTATTATTATAATCATTCATTTGAATATGAACCATGTGGAGTCCAATATACGTATATATATAAGAAACATAACAAATCCAGCATGTACATGACTCACGCTGCACACTGTATGATGCTTTCAGAATTACATAACCCAACGTGTCGTGAAGTCATACAAACTGTGATGTATGTCCTGTGCTTTGTGTGTGTGAACACGAGCTGAGGTGCACTTGTACGTGAGGGGGCTAAAAAGGCACATTTGTCTCCACCCCTGTGCTACTGTGGGGCTGATAAACAGAGATTATGTGGAGACAGCATGTAAAACTGCCGCTGGAGCACAGAAACCTGATGTTACTGATTCTCTGAATGTACAGAGAAGCTGGAACGTTGCTGCAGTTACATAACTGAGGCACGTAGGCGTGTGTGTGTGTGTGTGTTTACATTCTTGCTGACTGTGGTGTTCCCTGTTCATAGAGAGCCAGCTCCACTCACGTCCCACCCAGACTGGCCAGTTTACTTAATCTGAGCAATTTATCAGCTAACTGGTTTCTGTTTCTGTGTCTCACCTTTGTTCAAAATGTGGGCCTGCAGGCAAATAACCGTGTTCATATTTGGAATTGCGGAGAACATAACTTGTCTTTAATAGAGGAAGTGAAAACAGTATAAAGTTCTACTTTCAATATTTTAAGCTGCTTATCATTCGCTTCACATATGTCAGAAGTAAACTCTGCTCTTTTACTCTGTATCGTTACTTCACTGAATAAACTTAAAATAGCGCACAAAGAAGTTATAAGTATGTTTCCACCTCCAGCAGCTCCACGTTAATGTAACACTGTAGAACATAACACTAAAGAAAGAAAGTGGTTTATTATGAACTGCTGCCGCTGAGACCAAATAATAAAAGTGAAATATTCAGCATCTATCATTGAGCTCTGAGCATGTTCTGCTTTTTCTGCTGTTGTGTAAGTGTAACTACAAACAGTAAAACCTTAAACTGATTCTTCATGTCGTCACATGCACTAAACGATTCAGTGAGACCTGGCAGAACCTGTATTTGCTTTCCAGTCCATCTTTATTTTAAATGTTGTGAAATTAGAAAAAAAACATGAATTTGCACCACCACCATCTGTCCTGCTGTTCATCATCAGTTATAATGTTAAAAAAGCTCCAATCAACACAAACAGACCTGACTCTTTCCCTGTGGAGCCATTAGTTCCGAGCTTTGGCGTCCCCACAGGGACACCTTGGTTGTTGCACCACAGAGCAACAACATGACCAGACAAACTCCTTCCTCCTCTGAGGAGGACGTTCATAATCAGTGACTCACATCCTTCTGTTGTGTTTGTTAGAAGTTGGATGAAACATCTGATGCAACCTCACTTATCAAACTGTAGTTTTTTTAGAGAATAGCTGAGGTGGGTGCTGGACTGGATCCAGTGTTTTACTGACATCCAAAAGAAACATAGACACATGTAAGATGATAAGATGACAACTCATATGTAATTAATCCTCAGATTAAGAAGAATATGGACCTTCTGACTCTTTTAAACTTTGGTGAGAATCTTGTTCTTAAAGACTCAGCCAGACTGGCCATTGCTGCAGATGCAGACTGTAAGCTGGACTTCTTGTAGTGTCAGGTGTGTTGACTCATGTTCAGCTCATTGTCTTGTTCAGGGCCACACTCTGCAGCACTGTGTGAGTATCTGCATACACAGATGCCTTGCTCATGTTGCTTCCAGAAAATGGAAAATATGGTCTTGGAACTGACATTAAACTGTAAACACGGTCCCCAGACATAGATTCCTACCACAGGGATTTGAATTGCTCTCAGACCCAGTGACTTCAGACTTGACTCACACTCGCATTTTGTGACTTAAGAATATCTCTGTGTTTATAATCAGCGTAAACCATAGGTTAAGTGTGAGTAAAGGGGAAACACAGTAAGAAATTTCAGGAAGCACAAGGTTATGAAAATGATCTGGAATCAAGTTTTACTCAGTTAACTACATCAGGATTAGAGATATTGGCTGTTTTCCTATCACAAACTCATAAACAGCACATTCATACGCTGAGGTGAGCAGAGGACACTGACATGATGTAGCGACAGAGCCAGAATCCATTCTTCTCCATGAAACGTCCATGCTAATATTTGAGGTGAGCTGTACACACACGGAGAGTTTGATGAACTCGAAGGAAAGTTAATATTTCAGCGAACTTGACAGTTACAGACAAATCTGATAGAACAACAGTTGCTTCATGTCCTGCTGAGCTGTGCAGGGGTAAAACACCAGTGCAGATGGTTTGGCTTTATCTAGCACATCCAGGACATATGGAGACACACCCTCTGCTGTAGCCACTCATTAGCTATCAGATGGGTTTATTGCTACACCTCTCTGCAGCATTGTCAGAGCTTTATTGCATTCTGACATTTTATTTCATTATGTTATGACAGGGTAGGCAGTTATATGAAACTTAGCTGCACTGTGATTACACACACACACACACACACACACACACACATTGCAGTAAATTGATTATGGCGGGTACAACGTGTTGTGCTGAGCTGTTAAATGCCCCTTCTTTCTGTTTCTCTTGTTATTTGGAGTTTGAACACACTCTCCTGAGGTAAGGAATGAAAGCTTGTTAACACATAATCAACACTCACACATACACAAAACCACAGTGACTTGAGAAAGAGCCAAGTAATGCTTAATATCTCATTTAATTCAAGCTGCGGTGGCTTTTACACATAATAAAACAGTCGAGGGTTATGAAACATCAATATTCTGGTACATAAAATATAATAGTCATGACACATTCACATAATAACAAAAGAAACTTGTTTTTAAAACCAAGTATTTGGTTTTCTAGGTTGTGAAAAATCTCTCCAGCAACACATAACTATATGGTGTGCCACAAGGATCAACTGTAGGTCCTATGACATTTTCCGTTGTCTTAACATAATTGTTTTCTTTTATATTGCTTATCTTTTCATGCCTATGATACACTGTACTGCAACAACTGTATGCTGTTAGGCACAATTCAAACATTTTCTACAGCAATCAAACAAGAAGTTTTTGGCCTAGATATTACGTAATCGTTTTAAATATTATGCCAGCATTCAGTTTATTGGTACTGTCTTTAATTCCTACTTTTGAGCTCCATGTGAAATCACAGTTTCACTCCTGCTTCTTCAAGCTTTTACTTTAGACAAGTATAATTTGTACAGACTTAACTACTGTGTGAGGATCAATCAAGCACAAATCAGTAAAACATGTTCACACACATAAATCTGTGTTTTGTTATTTTTCCGTCCGGGATATTTCATCCGTCTTTCTCTGTAGTCTGTTGTCAAAACACTGAGCAGAAATCTGCCAAGTAACCTGGGAGATAATCCTGCAGTCACACAACATGTTGTGCTTCCTCCCCAGTCTGTGTGTGTGTTTTCACATTCAGCTCCTTCTGGTTTTATAATCTCTGCAGGAGGTCAAGCTCCTAAAGATTAAACACCAGCTTTTTTCCTAAAAAGCACCACAAACAGAAAACTACTTAGCTACTGTACCACGGTTGGTGCTTTTAGGCTTAATTGAGTTCATTAGTTTGAATTTATGAAGATAATGTGACATTGTAACACACCTAAAAAAGACATTTGGTCAAAAACACAAATCTATTTTCTACTGTTTTCATGTTGGTAACTGTAATGTTGAGCCAGTAACAATTATATTTAAATTACATTTCTGTAGCTGTAGTTACGAATACACACTGAACACATGAATTTAAAATGGCAGGAATTCATTCAGTATCCACTGATCCCTGTGTGTGTTATACAGTGGATCAGGGTCACAGCAGGGTGGGGTTTGTTGCTATGAAATAACAACAGGGACCCTGGAGATTAACCGGCAATCACAGCCAATGATACGAGTGAGTCTTTGTTTATGTGTGTGTGTGGGTGTGTGTGTTTGTCTACAGAGAGTGAAGGCGAAAAAATAAAACGAGGCTGATAAGAAGGGAGAGACAGCTCCAGCTCCATGGAGGAAAAATGAGTCTTTCACACTAACAGTATTATCTGCCACATCCTGCTGACCTGAATACACGAGCAGTGTGATTATGAAACACCAGTGCTGGAGAGCCTCATTTATAACACCTGTAGATCTGTTCTTATTTGTGTGAATGAAGCTTTGGAAGGATTTTTTGTTGTTTCTCAATTAAATTCAGTTTATTTAAACACCAGCACCAAATCACAAAAAGTCAACTTTACAGTGTAAGGTTTGAGACCTTACACCGAAGTAGGCAACAGTGGAGAGGAAAAGCTCTTTTACATGGAAGAAACCTCCAGCAGAACCAGGCTCAAGGTGAGGGGCCGTCTGCCTCGACTGGTTGGGTGAGTGGAGTGATAACAACAGTAGGCAGTGAAAGAACAACAAGCAGCAGATAAAACACTGGGCTGGTTGGTATCTGGAAACATACAGCTCCAAAGCCAAGGATACCTGTAGGAAGGTACAGAGAGAGAAGCACAGCTACGGGAGTTAATGACTCCAAGAACCAAAACTCACCATCCACTTACTAAGGTTTGTGTTGGTGTTATGTTCTTCACTACTGATAACAGACCGTTGTATAACAGGGGAGATAATGATCCTTCCTTATATAAGGAACCAAACTCTCTGGAGTCACACCTGAGCCACTTTAAATGAACAAACCCAGACTGCAAGTTAAAGTAAAGCTAATGAACCTATGTTGTGTAAGCAACCGCATAGTGAAAAGCAAGTACGTCCCCAGCCTTACTTTAAAAACCATCAACAGGGGCGGGCAAGGACACATAATCAATAAATAACACTGTGTTGTACTCACTGCACACAATGTAACTGAAATAACTAGTCAACGTGTTTCCTGATACATGCGAATAACGTTATCAGAAAAGCTGTTCAGAGGTCTGACTGCAGTCTGGAGGTCAGTCCAGCTGCTGGTCTTTGTTCACAGCAACTTCAAAACAAAACCCAGGAGGAACATGGGAACTGCTCCCAGAGGAGGTGGATATGACCCACGTCTGATCTGAGTGTGTGTGTGTGACAGTAGGAAGATGAAGCCCCTCTACATGGCAACAAGATAAAGCTGAAGTGATGTGTCTGAGGAGATCAACATTTTGCAGACCTATAAGAGGAAAGCGTTTAAGCGAGTAATTGCAGGTTGCAGCAGCTCACAGAGGAGCTGACACACACTCGTTTGTTTACACTCACTTCTGGTTCCTCAGTTCTTGAACGTTTTCTTTATGCTGTGGTTTAGTTGAAAGTAACACTGCTTCCTGGTGGACACATATGTTACAGCATCACAACAGCAGCATTGTATTTTATTATTTTATTACTTTCATTGATAAATGTTGAGTTGATTAACTTGAACTGCACAGCTGATCATTTATCTGATGTGTATTTTGATGTTTGGCTGCTGAAGAACATGTTAACGAGTTCATATTTACTCCACAGGCTCAGGATGCTCCGTGTTTAACAGTGGAAATGATCAGACACTGTGCATCATTTTATTCCTTTTATCCAGTATATGTCTGTATCAACCTAGAAAACAACACACCGGGATAAAATTCCACATCAGTTTGGATCATTTCCCCTCATCACAGACAAAAGCTCCTCAGTGTTAGATTTCCACCACATATGTTACAGTAATACAGTGATTTTCTTCCCCTGTATGTAAGACTGTCTTTAAATGAAAGTGTGATTTAACACTAAGTTTGGTTTCTGCGGGTCAGTTGCTCAGTAGCTTTTTCATGATATTATTGCGACGTCAGCGTTATCAGCAGCTCGTGTCTGTCCCACACGTCTGTTTGCCTGCTGCTGGAACGAGACACTTGTGGCAGTCAGTTACTAATTCTGAGAATCACTCCCTCCTCTCCTCCACTCTGTCTCTCCCTTCGCAATGAAGCCCGAAGGCTTAATGTTGTTGTTGTTGTTGAGTCTGGAACCAGAGAGTGAAAGAGAGAGAGAGGTGGAGGTGGAAACTTTCAAACCATCAGCCTGTAACCACACAGTATCTGATACAACCCTGCTGATGCTGGTAGAGATCAAACTGCCACACAGCTGAGTTTGTTCCAGGGTGTGTGGACATGTTAAAGTGCAGCACAGCAGCCGTGTACGGTGACGTTTCTTTATGTGAACCACACATTCTGAAATAGACACCAACATGTTGTCTCTTATATTCTGTGACATAAAACCGAACAGTGCAGCAGCTTTGTGCGCTTTACTGTAAACCGTTAATCACACTTAACCTCTGTGAGAAAAACAAGAAGGAATCAGCCAAACTCAGGAGCCAGTTAGCTTTCAGTCTGCACTCGCCTCCTCACTCCATGACTACCACTCCCCCTGTCCTCGTCTCTCCCACAAGCTGAGTCCAAGTTCAAGAATAAACTGACTCCAAGCAGACTTTCAGCAGGAAGTGTTTATGCACTGTCCTCATCTAAAAAATGACTTTATTATTGTAACCAAGGTCCCGGGGGGGGGGGGCAGTTTGTGAAGTGATCCAATGGGTCTTGATCTTGATCTATGTTTAGGTTGTTGCTTGTTGAGCGGAGAACAGGTCCACAGTAAAAGAGGTGTTGTTGTTCCTTGTAATCATTGATGGCTCCTGTCCACACTGAACATGACTGTAGATTAAAGAGTTGATTAATGTGACCAACTGGCCTTATCAAGCTCAAATACTGGTGTCAGAAACACGTGCAGGAAGGGATCCATCCAAAACACAGTGAAAGAGCCATAACGTTGAGTTAAAGCTGCTGTGAGACTGAATTAAAAATATCTGCAGCAGAGAAAAAGCCACATGTCATCACTCATGACAGATGATACTGAAGGTTTCCTCAGAGCACACGTGGAGGACAGCAGAGGGACGGTGTTGCTTATTAAGGAGGTGGACCAAAATATGTCGACTGTGTCGTATGGAAGAAAGTGGTCACTGACTCCTGAGGTGTAAACAGATGTTACTGAGGTAGAAGCTTCATTTGGATACGATTCAGTTGCTCCTCATTACGTCTGTACCAACACTGGTCCAGGACTGAGCAGCGGCCTTGGACGTCTGAATATCGTTAATCAGCCGCTGCAGCTGTGTTTCCACACTGACTTTGCTCCTGTGTCTCTGCAGGGACCAAAGATTTCAAACAGACTGATGCCAAACCACACAGAGCTAACAGCGGCTGAGCGCCAGCGGCGATCGACCCGTCTCCTTTCCACGCGCCCAGGCCCATCTGCTGCTATTTCTGTCCCTCTAACTGTCTGCGTTCCTTCTAGGAAGCTGGCAGCTCGTCCCTGCTGACTGTTTGGACTCTGAATATAGCAGCTGAGCACATTTACAACGTGATGCTGCAAAGTCCGTCTTGTTGTTTGTTTAGTTTCTTATCTCTGTTGACGCTCTGCACAGATTTCAGGGTTTTTTCTTAGACATTCAAACAGGTGAAAATCAGTAGTTTTACAGGTGTAGCTGAATAATGTGGATGTTATCTGCTAAAACAGTTTGACTTAGTCTGCAACTTTTGCTGTCAGTGAGCACATGCTAACTTAAGCGTGTGCGGCGCGGGAAGGTTCCTGAGTGGTTTAATCACGTCTGCACATGTTGTGATGTCACTCCGGCGACATGTGTTACACCACGTTGCGCTGCGCTCTGTGTGTGCATCTGTGTGAGCGGTGATGTATAACTGCAGCAGAAATGTTCAGTATGTTTGGTATGTCACTGAACCCGGGGACCCGCTGCCATCACACACACAAACACACACAGAGTCACACACTGTGCACGTAACGTGGAGCTAAGAGGTGCTCATAAAAACCTCTGCACATATTGTTCTGTAGATAAGGACACTTACACTCATATGTAGATAAAATACATGTTCATGCTGCAGCTACTGTATCAGCACAAACAACAGAAACTAGTTTGTGTCTGTGGGTGTGTGTGTGTGTGTGTGTTCAGATTATGTGCTTCTGTTAGTTACTTTTTCTACATTTAAAAATGTGTTTTTTTCTTATTCAGAATGTTTTAATAACCACATTTACACCACGTATACAGGGTCTCATAAAACGTCTTTATGTTTGGTTCAAAACTTTTTCACTGGAAATGGAAACAGACACTGTGAGTTCAGGATAAAACACCTGCTGAACAACAACCTAAATACACATTTTTATCAATGATTCCCAGAAAAAGACTAATCGTGCATTGTTGGGACTATTTTCAGAATAATCCACATTTCCTCAAATCAAATGAGAATAAACAAAAAAAAATGATAAATTTCCTGACTCATAAAAACTCACGTTGATAACGATGTTTAAACCACGACCAACAGTCATCAAGCGATAAAACTATCAAGCTGTGATTTCATATCTCCTCATATCAGAAAACTAAAAACACACAGCAGGATCACACCCAGTCTGCGCTGCGATTGGCTGTTTTTCATCTCTTCCTCTAAGTCTATTGGCTGATCAAGCAGCTGTTTGTGTGTCTGTATCACACACAAACACAAACTGTCCGTGTCCCCTACACGTTCTTCATTTATGGACATAACAGAACCCAACACACCCTAAATCAGCATCACAGGAGGCTAAAGGTTCATTACTACACAAAAAATTATTTACAATGAGATGTTTTACATGAATGTATGACAGTAATGTGCATACTGCTTCTACCCAGTATTACATTATTAATTACAATATGAATCAGTCTAAACAACTGATGTACCTTGAAAAGTATTTCAGTATTGTACTTGAGTACCTGGCTAAATGTATTTAGTTACAGTAAGAATCAGCCTGTGAGTGAGCAGCAGCCACAGGAGGGCAGCAGAGTACGTGACTGAAAGAGTGTGGAGTCCAGTAAAACACTGCATGTGT
>JAUYWH010000008.1:1116871-1131529 GCA_034779795.1 Ctenopoma multispine
GAAAGAAGTCCAGTTGCCATGACTCAATCCTCAGACTACTTTACCTGGATGACTGAGAATCTTCACAGACAATGTGAAGAAATGAAAATGCATCCCTGACAGGAAGAGGATCGTTAAGGAGTTTGTGCAGTGGTGTTTTAATGTTGTTCTTCGTGTGTTATTAGCATTTTAGAATTTAACCGGATCAGTGTAGATGTCTTTCACCTACGTCTCCTCCATCAGCTCTTGTGGGTTTGTGGGAGGACAGAGAACTCAGTGTGGACATGTTGTGTAAAAGCACATCTTTGCTGTTTTCTTAGACAAACTGGGCTTTGTTGGTTTTTGTCAGGGAGCACCATGTCTGTGTTTGATGGAGAAAACGAAGAGGACACTTCACCAAATCAAGTAACTAAACGTGATTTAAGCACCTTTACTGTATTTAGATGATTCTGTTTTCTGAGGATTCAGAGGTTGACGGAACACATTCAGCTCATAAGTGACCAGAGAAACTTTTGAGAAGCAAAAGTATGAAGAACTGCAGTTCTGAGAGCAGCGACGTGCCAGTTATATCCAGCAGCATTATATGACCTTCGCTGATCCCTGCAGCGTGGAGAATCACGTTAAAATCCCCGACGTCTCCAGAGTGCCGGCCTGTCCGTCAATCTCCACCGAGACGCTCCTCTGTTTGCCTTCCTCTTCCTCGGGCTTTGATTCCCCTCACTCCTCGCGGTGGACCCCTGGGAACATCTCTCCGTCGGATGGAAGGATGAAGTGATGCTCTCTGGCTCTCTCTTCCCTCACTTCAAGTCAAGGTCGCTACACCCATTAAAAAGTACAGTCTCTACTCTGTGGCTTATCTGTTCTGAACTCGTCTCTTCAGGGGGATCAAGCCCCGGAGTCAGGAGGGAAATGGTGATCCCTGTCCTCCAAAATCACCCTCCCCACCATCACCGTTTCCCTGGGCAGCACAGAACTTCAGGCAGTGTTGTAGAAAACTTGAGACGAGTAGTTTGACAGTCCAGTTAACCTGCAGCTCAGGAGTCAAGAGTGATAAATGTCACTGAGAGGTGCAGGGAGTTTTGTACTTGCGTCCTATTTGCTGGCTCTACGTCTTATATTCTAGTTTTGCTGCAGAAAACTCTTTTCCCTCAGTGTGAAACGAACGCCGTTACACGACCTGACATCCCAACACTTCTAAAGGCCAAATACAGTAGGTCACATGTACAGGTGGAGAGAAAAACCTGCAGCCACAGTGCAGCAGATGTGATGTACTTTCAGACGGACTGTCCTCGAAGGCATCTGTGGTGCTGCGCTCGTTTCACACAGAACAGAGAGCCGGAGAGCGGTTTTAACCCTGTCCACTCTCACACCTGCACACCTCAACAATCTCTGCTGAAAGCGAGCAAGACGAAAAATGTTTGTGTGTATTTTGGTTTCTGGAGACTGTAACTGTGTCAGGTTACTTCAGAGTCTCTGCTCCTACAGACCAGTTCAGAGGTGTTTGGTTTATGATGTCATGGGCATTAAAATACCACCAGGCACAAGCTGCTTTACAACTTTCAATCATGAGTTGACTGAGTAATAGAAAAAAGTGCATATTGTTCTCATACTGATACTACATAGTGTGATACTGCAATTACTCCAAGTACTCGTCCGTAAAGCTGCGTTTGAAAGCTACACTAATATAACTTTATAACTGTTAATGATTTGAGTTTTGGTCTGAACCTCGGGAACATTTTCTAAAGTAAAAACTAATAAAAGAACAAATATCAGAATGTAGACACTCGGTTAACAAACAAATGGTAGAGTGATGTCTTCATTTGAGGTTAATGTGTTGAAAAAGAATAAAAGTGTTGATTCGAACAAACTGTTGTTGAGGGGGCAGCAGTTCTGTTAATGTGCTTTAAGAAGATGTAGAGCTTTTATTACAGCCGCTCACACACACGCTAACGTGCGTCTTATCCACTCCTGCTAAGCCACGGCAGAGACGATATTGGGGACATTCAACATTTTCTGGAGGCAGCTCGGTTTCCAGCAGCATTTTTGTGCGAGTCTAAGCAAGTCTCACAGTGAACTTCCTCTCACCCCTCCTTCCTCCCTCCGTCCTTAGCATCTAATTCCTCCCTCGTCGATTCAGATCAGGAGTCTGAGAAGTTTTCTCACCCAATTATGCTGATAAAAGGGATGTTTAACAAACACGTCCATGGATTTAGTCAGGTAGGACTGAATCACACGCACGCACTCACTCTTCTCATTAGTGAGTTTGTAGGAGGAGGTTAAATGGAAGAAGGGAAATAAAACTTCATATCTGACAAAAACGGACTTTCTAAAATTGTTGTTTCCAGTGCTTAATCATAGGTTTCATGTCTGTGTGTGTGTGTGTCCGTGTGTCCGTGTGTCCGTGTGTCCGTGTGTGTGTGTGTGTGTGTCCGTGTGTGTGTCCGTGTGTGTGTGTGTGTGTGTGTGTCTGTGTGTGTCCGTGTGTGTGTCCGTGTGTGTGTGTGTGTGTCTGTGTGTCCGTGTGTGTCCGTGTGTGTCCGTGTGTGTGTGTGTCCGTGTGTGTGTCCGTGTGTGTGTGTGTCTGTGTGTGTGTGTCCGTGTGTGTGTCCGTGTGTGTGTGTGTGTGTCTGTGTGTGTGTGTCCGTGTGTGTGTCTGTGTGTGTCCGTGTGTGTGTGTGTCCGTGTGTGTGTGTGTGTGTGTCTGTGTGTGTGTGTCCGTCGTGGTGGTCTGTACTGCTGTGTCCGAACATCCTCTGATGTTAGTCTGACTAGTCCATCTGTCACAGACACACACTCTGCCAGCTGTCACACTATGGTCCCTGAGCACCTGACCCACATGCCTTCGTTACCACATGGACACACACAAACGACAACAACACAGGAGATAATGATTATTGGTCTCCCGTGGGAGACATTTGACTTTCTTTTATCCCGTGGAGGTGGTTTCCACGGTGGGTCATGGTCTACATGTAGATTTTCCTGATGCAGCCCTCCACAGTGCGCTGGCTTGTGCAGTAACGGGTTTGTGTGGACATTGTGGGGGTTCAGTGTTCAGAGTACACTTTGACGTAAGGTCAGGAGTCGGGTGGTGAACCGTTGATCCCGGGTCGAGCCTCTGCAGCCCGGGGACTAAAAAAACAACGTGCATCAGGTGGTAAAACGCATCAGAAAACAACAGTTCAGTCATTATATAAATGACATCGTCGGCACAGCCACGAGACGTGCAGATACACCAGAGGCACATACTGGTAGTGAAGGTACTGGACCATGATAAAAGCACTTTTCGTCCTCCACACACTAAGACGCCTGCTGTCTAAAGATCTAACTGGTCCTCACAGAGATAGAAGTACAAGACGCGTCGATGCAGAAATGACCTACTGTCCTGACAAGTGAAACTCCACCAAACACACATCAGAGATGAATGTAACATGACAATGAACCTGAGCAACACACACACACACACACACACTGTAGTAACAGTAAAGGACTAAACTTTATTTGGGAGTCACACGGTGCTTCAGGGACGACAGCAAAGGTGTAGGTGTCCACCTCCCCTCTCACACACACACACCTCTTCAGAGCAGGGCTGGTAATCTAATATGAAGCAGGTTTGTGTTTGCGATGTTGTGGCTTCAAATCAGCTCTGACAGGACGACCCACGCTCGCTCTCTTACAGCCGCAGGGCGCTCCGCGTGTGTGTGTGTGTGTGTGTGTGTGTGTGTGTGTGTGTGTGTGTGTGTGTGTGTGTGTGTGTGTGTGTGTGTGTGTGTCGCCGTGCTAATCAGTCCAGCCACCACACTCTGCTAACACCTCGCTGGGCTCTGTGTGTTTGTGTCTGCTTACACCTTCCCTGTTTGTGTCCATATCTGTGTTCACTGGATGAGTCGACATCTCTGTTGCAGGTTTCTGGGGACAGAGACACAGATTTTTAGATCTTGTTTCATAGGTTTCTGTTCAATTCAGTTCATTCATTTCACAACAGAAGTCATCTGTAGCCAGGTTTAAGAAGAATCTAAATATACAGAATAATGTGGTGAGAGTGATATGATGACAACCAATCTAAGTCTAAGAAATGCTCAACTGATGTGGTGCAGCAGACAGAAAAAATAAAAGGAATATCAACTGTAAGTTGCTTTAAAGTCACTTTTTCTAACTTGGCTGTTGTCCCTCATAAAACACTAGTTTTACATCTGTTAAATAAACAACAACAACAACAACAAAACAACCTGTAACTTCAACCTTTAGCCCCACATTTAGGGAAAGAGTCCACACACTGAGGCAGAACTCCAAGAGGAAGTGTGGTCTTTGATGTAGAAATGACCCATGGGCCTCTGTAGATGTAAAGATTATGAGCAGAAAGCCATTGTTTTGCATGTGAAGAGTAACGTAGATGTTGGAGATTTCAATTTTAGTTCCGTAATCTCTGTGAAGTGAACTGTGTTTGAGGTGATCCACCTGATGTTTGTCTCTGTTCAGTCTGATTCCCAGAGTCATAAAGTATCAGAGACAGATTTTGTTGAAGATATTTTTTTTGTGCAGCCAACAGTCAGCATCACCGAATCACCAGCTCAATTTACCGCTATAGACACGGAACATCTAGAAGTAAAACCCAAACTACAGCAGATGATGAAGCAGAGAAGCAGAATTTAGATCTGTTGACTGTGAATAATGTTTGATGAAACAGCCAACTGAGTTTCAACTGGAGCTGACAAAAAGGTCAAAGTCAAAAATATTACAAAATGAAGTCATAATAAGAGAAGAGATGGTAATTTAATTAAAGTCACTCACATCTCCTGTTTTCACCTGCGAGATATTATAACACTGCTGTGCTTTCAACAGATTTCAACACGCTAGAGCTTCACTGCAGCTTTTTAAGCTTCAATTAGGTTAGCAGGGAACTTTACCGTCCCCTACAATAGATTCATAATGATCTGAGGACTGCAGAAAGCTCAGGAGACGCGCGTCCACAACCACCGTAACAAAGTGCTTTGTTCGTGCGGATTTCAGAAGCCCTCCTTGGTGCAAACTAGCCAATATGGTGGCTTTGGAAGATTGGACCAAATTGGATGAGTGTGCATACTTTTGTGTGGAGCGTGTGTGTCGTCATGTGTCGTTGTGCTGGGTGAGTGTGTTCCTGGGCGTCTGAAAAGCCGGGTGTTTAACCACACAATGGAGAAAATCTAAGCCTTTGATCACCAGGCCGAGTTGCCAGATCTGCAGGGAAGTGTGTGTGTGTGTAGATAATCACAAGTGCATTAAAGTGTATCACAGAAAGAAAGTAGCTTAATTCTATTTAGTCTGTGTGTGTGTGTGTGTGTGTGTGTGTGTGTGTGTGTGTGTGTGTGTGTCTGTCTCTCTGTTGCGTATCTGTGTCTCTACTTGTGTACTCAGACACAGTCACATATGTACCCTCACTTGTGCACAGACACGCTCGTACTCCACATGCATTTAAATATGCATGTGTGTTTGCGTTTTTGCAGTGTGTGTGTGTGTTTTACTGTGTGGGAGTTTGCTCTGGCAGAGTTTCTCTTATTATTCTGTTATTTTGCAACACAATGACAGGTGACAGGACTCTGTGCTGGTGAGTGGGAAACCTTATTTTGTGTGTGTGTGTGTGTGTGTGTGTGTGTGAGCAGCCAGTGTTGCACGTAATTTCAGTTAAGAAAAATGCAAAAGAAACAAGGAATGAGCTGTAACCTGCTCGTATAAAACAATGATGGTAGGATGCTGAGCCTCTTGCAGCTGCAGTAATCCATGCTTGAAGATATGTTTGCATCACATGTGGTGAAAGGTAGATGTGAGGAAAATATTTGTAACTCAGAATGGAAGGAAGGATTTATTTATCTTGAACGACAGAGAAGTTGTGCATTGTTAAGTGAGCAGTTAGCAGCTGGAGTCAGCAGCTGTACAAATCAATAATCAATCAAGGAATCCTCCAGTTAAACTTTTAAGCCCATCATATTAATATTTGAAGCTCATCATTTTAAAAGTGCTGAATCAGGACCTCTGGAGCATTCACGCAAGGCTTGGCTGAGAATTCAGGCCCCTGCAGTGAGGTTTGATTGTTTCTTGGTGGTGTCTGAATTTGTGTATTTGTAGTTGTTGACTTAACTGGAGTTTTTAGATCAGAATTGGGCTGAAACAGAGAAAATTTGCTTCAGAATATTCTGCTCATGAAATAAATATATGCTGGAAATAAAGTTTGGAGCTGCAGTCACACATCAGATGAATCAAATCTGGAAAAACAAAAACAACTGAAGGGATAAAAACACACACGCACACTAGATTAAGCAGAGCGCACACAGACACACACACATTCAGTCGTATTACACTCAGTGCTGCTTTCTGCCTTTGTTGACTGTCTCTCCATATGATGGTGAAAGATAACAGATTTACACAAACGCACACTGAGGAGTCACAGTGAGGAAATCCCATCACGAGTTGAAAGCTCAAACATCAGACACACACACACTGTCAGAACTGCTGAGGGTTTGTCACAGAGAGAGTCAAGCTCGCACACACACACACACAACATATAAAAACACAAAGAAATACTGTAAAATGCACAGCTCCTCACATGAACAACCAGTGGCTGCAACAGACAACAACAGGCCCCGCCCACCTGCTGACTCTTATTTATGAAAACATGAAATTTAAATTAGTTTTTATTTACACAGATGAACACACACACACACACACAGATATACGTAGATGTGGCCACGTGGTTTCAGAGCCGAGCTGACACACACATCACGCTCCCACAGTTGTCAGAGTTCCTCCATCAATAATCAACGAAGCGCCGCATTAAACTTTCACGGCTTTATTTTTTAATGGCTGACAAACGTCATCAGATATTCATAATTCAGACGACAGCCGCTGTTTCTCACATCACACTCGGTTTCTTCTCATTCAGCCGCTGTGACGAACCCCAATCAGAGCCGCAGCCGCACACGCCCAGCAGCTTGGAAACATCCAGTACCCCCAAGAGACGCCCCGAGACATCTACAGCATCATTAATCCATCCCAATCTATAAACCATTCCAAAACATTCCCAGGACATCTCCCTCTCCAAAACTTTCAGAAAACCTTGGCAACCTCCCCAGAACTGGCCCAAGGTCCTTTGAAAACCTTCAGGTGTCCTACAAATATTTATTCCAAGCTTCACCAGCACCAAACAAATTAAAGTGAATACAATCATCTCTGAAGCGTCTGCAGACCCAGACCTGGTGTGGTCCAGCCCGGTCACGTCAGTGCTGGTCTTTCCTGCTGTTGTCTTGGATTAATCTGGTCTTTTTGTTCTTCTCTTTCGTCTCCGTGTGATTTTTAACACATTTACAATCTCAGATTCGGTTCAGTGTTTTTCTTTTTGGCTGTTTTTAGTCGTCCTTTCATGTTTCCTCCCCTTCTCGTCGTCTTTTCATCTTCTGGTGTAACTCTTGCAGAACCAATCTGACCGTCTCTCTCTCTCTCTCTCTCTCACTCACACACACACATCAAATACATTCCCCTGATTGCTGAAACTCTCTCCTTCTTATTTTTCCGCTCTGTGCAGCTGAACTCCACCTGTCTGCTCCTCCAAGCAGATTAAAACAAATACTACGAGTTATCTGTAAATCCTGTTCGACCCGTCCAGTTGCCCCACTTCCCATGATGCCTTTTTCCAGGCAGCCAATCAACAGAGGAGATCAGAGACATTCAGTTGACTTTTTTGCTGCTTTGTGGAGACACGCGGTGACTTTAGTCCTGTTCTTCCCTCTTTTCCTTCTTTTCTTTCTGTCTTCCTGCCTCCAACCTTCTTCACTTCCTCCTCTCTTTCTCCGTCTGTGACATTGATCCTCTCAGCAGTGGTGTCAATAGAAATCAGTCCTGTGGATCTACTGTTTGTCTGTATAGATTGAACAACTCGGGAGATGTAGAGGCTCCTGAACAGAGCACGGGGGGGGCCCCGCAGGGCTCTGTTTTTCCCTCCGTGGGAAACACGGATCCCTGCTGCCAGCTGGAGTGAAGCAGCTCTTAGTATCAGTCTCAGTTCGCTGGGAACTGAACAAAGATGGCTGATGCAATAATATCATCACTTTGCTATAAAATCAAATTTTTTTCATCTCTAAAAAATCCAGTTTGTGTCGTTACAGCAGCTGATTTTATAGTATTAACACATTCTCACACTCAAACAACCCTCAGGAGGTTAATAGTTGTTTTTAATAGCAGTACAGAAATCTTCTAACAAAGATCCACATGTTTTATTTTCATTGCTTGGATTTGAGATTTCAATATACTTTGTATATTAAAAGTAATTTTCTTCTGGATTTATTAATTTTTTATCTATAAGCAGTTTTGTTGGTTCTGTGCTGGGTCAACATGTGCTGTGTAGTGCAACAGGTTCTGGTCTCTGCTCTTGATTTACTGTGATCTGGTCTAGTTTAGTCTTGTTCTGCCTTCTGCTTCTTCTTCTTCTTCTTTTTCTCTGTCTTTGTTCATTTTTTCCACCTTCCTCTCTCCATCCTGCCTCCACCTTTTCCCGTCTGACCACAGAATCAGACCCTAATTGAGTGTTCATGTTGCTGCTGACTCCTTAGAGTCCACAGATCGTCCACGTCTCCACCAGGGCTTAGAAAAGGCATTAGTGGTCAGGAAGAGAGGGAGGAACAACCAGAACACTCAAACACTTACCCTTCTATTCTTCAAAGACAGTCCTGGGAGTTTTTTTCATGCTGTACCTACAATAATAGATGTCACACAATGAATTTTCTTTAGCACTGTGTCCTGCTAACTCTGAAGGACCACAAGTAAAACTGAAGGTGGAGTTATGTATGAATAGTATTAAGATCAAATAAAATAAATGAGTTTCTTCCATGTTTTGGATCATAGAGGATAATAACAGATGAGCAAGTGAACAACAACACTTGCATCAGACTTTGAGTAATTTTCTGATACCGGCACAGTTTATTTTATTATTATTAATGTTTATGTTTTATTTATATATTTATATTTATACTTTACAGTGTAAGAATGTATGGGCCATATCTCATCTTTCTCAGTTTGATCATTAAACTATTAGAAAAAGTTAAACTTCACATGTGTTGATTTGTCTGACCAGCAGTTAAAAATCCAAAGATGTTATATGTGTATATTGTAGAGTATAGGTCTAGATATAGATATAAGAAGAGAAAACAGCAGTCAGTCTGATCTGGGTCAATTCTGTGTGGCCAACAAATTCATTTTTTAAGCACTAATGGAAACTAAATTAATCTGTTTTTCTTAGAAGAAGCTGTAATGGACATGTCTGAGGTTATTTCACTTTTTATATTGAATCTGCTTAATTTTCACCCAGATCTATTTTTTAATCAATTATTCTTCTGCAGAATAACTCAGTTTACTAGTTGATCACTTTGTGTTTGTGTGTCGTATCAGTGCAATCAGGCACATTCATGCATTGATTTTTCATTTTCTTGTCACCTATTATTCTAATCATTATCTGCCTTGTTATCATCGCTTTAAACTCTTCTCTCCCACACATCCCCCCATCGTTTTCTCCCCTCTCTTTCTCTCTTTCATCCCTCTCTCTTCATCAGCAGTGAAAAATGGGGCTTAATTAACAGCATGCCTGCAGGACTTTGACTCTGTGCACGTGTGTGCAGTGGTAAAGTAGGCCAGTCTATAAGGTGGTTAATTAGGATGCAGCAGGCCACTGTCCACCGGCTCCCAGGGACCAGATGGAGAGCTAGGTTCACAAACAGAGGAGGGTTTGTCAAATGATATTTTCACTTTCACCTCGACTCAACTGGATAACGAGAACCCAGACTGAAGTTTCTTTCTTCTCTTCTCATTACTGAAATAAACACACATTTATCACTTGCCCTTCTACTATGGCAGTGGTGTGTGTTTACTTCATTGTTTTGATGCCAACAGAGGGAATCTGCTAAACTACGCTTCTATACATTCTTAAATCAAGAAGCGGAGCTCGACATAGTCTCAAATTTATAACTTGACATGGATGTCAGGGTTTGCACGCAGACCTACGTGGACTGGCTGTACTCCTCTCACATACACAGGATGTGCACCCAGTTCTCTCATTTTACATAACATTTTATTAACAGAGTCTAAAAACAGCATAAACTGATTAAAACTATTAAAGCGATAAACAGTGTTTCATAACTGTATATATTATACCGTACAGTTCATAGTGATCCTGCAGCGCGCACACAAACACACACACACACTGAGTGGCACAAAGCTAGAGTGCTTTCACATGTCACAGAGACTTAACATGTCACCTCAGCAAATCATCCCACGAGGGCACCTGCACCCTACGAGTCACCATGGAGACACATCCCACACTGTCAATCACACACACACGAACACCTGTGTGGTGGCAGCCAGGTGCACATTTGTTCAGGTGTGTGTGTGTGTGTGTGTGTGTGTTCAGGTTACACGCATCCCTCTGATCTTCCTCCTCCTCCAGTGCCAACACAGCTGCCAACAGTGTCTGTTTGTGTGTGTCTCTACTCACCTGGTGCACACACACACATCAGGGTTAGGAGGGATCAACTGGTCGTCTGTCACCAGCACAGTGTGTAAAGAATCTTTACTCTGACTCGCCTGAATCTATTTTTTATTAATTATTTATCCTGTATGAAGCGTTAATGAATGGATCCAGGCCCTGATGTTAAAGCCTTGTTCACATTTAACAATATGCACTTAAACAATGTGATTTGTTTCCAGCCTCCATGCTGTTTAAATTGAAATATTAAATAATATGTAACTCTGGACGGAGAACCATGGCTTCTCTTCATTTGTTTCTTTATCAGTTAAATGCATTAACAAGCAGCTTCTTGGTGGTTTTACATGTGCAGTGATTTTCCTTGATCAAAAACAACTGAGGGAAGCAATAAAAACCTTCATCTTAATCATTATCCTTCTTAAAAGCTACACTACTGGACGCTGATAATTGAGGAAATCGCTGTTTTATCTTAATTACTTAATATGACAGATGTGTTGATGCTTCATGTACATTACTCTATGTTGTACTGACAGTAACGGAAACAAATCTGAGCAGCAATGAAGGTAAAAACGTCTGTCAGTGTTTGATTTCACAGTGAGAGTATAGGACTATTTCCTGGAAGAAGTACCAGTGAAGTATTTTTGCATCTTAGACATGAATCACACTTTTTTTATTGTAAAATAGCAGCTGTTTAATTCCTGTGGCAGTTGTTGAATGGGGACAATCTTGTGGATTGTCATATTTTTTTAACCAATCAGATTTTGAGTTTTCCGTCATGGGCGTGTTCTTTGACCCACCGCGGCCTTCTACATGGCCTGCCCGTCGACGTCACGCGTTTTCAACGTGACCGGCCGGTCAGTTGGCTAACTGATGATAAGCTTGGCTTAACTTGGCTTGAACTGGCTCCTGATTGTGTTAATAATTATAATAATTTTGTTTGCTTGGTGGGCATCAGTAAATGTGACTGGTGGATGATGCCATCTGTGATGGAGCATCCTGTTTCACTGGATATTGAGCGGTGTTGACTCACTTTTTCCACTAGATAAGTTACTGTCACTGTAAATATGGACTAGTTAAGTCAAATAACAGCCTGTAGTCCTACTGTACATGTAGTCCTACTGTCATGCTGAGGTTATGCTAAGGCCATTAAGTTAAGGAGGATAGCAGGCCTAGGTAGAAAATGCAGGCTCACAAATGTGTCTTCCCTGGTTTTATAGCCACTCTTTTTGCATTGATGGTCTATGAGGGACATTCTGCACACAGGCCGGCCTGAACTTTACATGAAAAAGAGTAACTGTATTTCTGTGGGACCTGTTCTCTTTATCGTGTTTGGCTTCTGATCCCAAACATCACACACATCATTGATGTGACAGCTCAACAGTTGACTTCTGCTAATAGAAGATGCTGCTGTTGATTCTGGGAATTTGCTGCTTGTCTTGTTCTTTGAGATTTTTTTTTACACCTACACAGCCTTCACTTTCAGCCAAACAAACAACATTAAAGGTGTCTGGAGGTTATCTGGGGGTTGGCAAGTTCCCTATTTTTGGGTCTTTGTTTAGTCTGTTTTGTCTGATGCTTCTCGCACTTTAATCTCACTTTGTTTCTCTCACTGCTCTGAACAGCAGGTCGTGACAAACCGATCTTTTGAAAGTACTAAACGCCACTTGCTGTTTAATCACCTTCCATCATCGGCTGTGTGACAACCTTTGGGCATGACCAGAGTTTAATTTAATCCCCCAGTCATCTTCCTTCCCATCCCTCCTCTAATTGAAACTCTTGCGAGCAGCAGCGGTGGTGGAGATGATGGTTTGCTATTTCTGAAGCGGAGTTGGTTTGCTGCCACGACTCTGCTTCACGCTGAATACATCAGCTGCCATTCAAGTCAGAGACTCGGAGGAAAAAAGACAGAAAATAGCTCCTCTCATTGTGTCTCTGTCCTCTCCTTTCTGTCACCCTCCCCTTCCCATTTTGATCCTGATACGCTGCGTGTCAGACGAACAAATCCGCTCCCCAAACAAACAAATGAATTTAAATTATAAGACAGCAGAATGGAGTTTGGTGTAAACACAGAACAATTCTCTTTCTCGTTTTAGCCTCATTCTGCGTAACGAGCCGTGACACACTGTGCATTGAGATTCAAATGAGTAAGTGGCAGCTTAAGATGGAGTTAGCTGCACTTCAGTGGGACTATTTACCCGATTTCATACGGGACGTGTCATTCTCAGCACTTCCTTCACTAGTTTGGGACAACACAGAGTTCTGTGTTCAAGCCAACAGACAGATGAGTTCAGGGCTTTATGAAACTTCATTGATCTCTGCCAGGAAATGAGGCCATCGTCACAGCCGAACAGACTGAACAAATACACAGAGGACACGGATACAATCAACATACAAACGGAACAGAATCCAAGAACTCAAAACTCGGACAACTCCGATCAATTTCATTATGTATTTAAATCTGAAAGTTGCATTAAAACAGCCTAAAGCAGATTAGGATGGAGGAACAGCTTCTCCTCCAAACATCAAATTTCTCAGTTTCCTAATGATTTCTCACTTACTTTAAGTAGATGTTTCTGATCAAGTGGCTGCAGAGCGACGCTGAGAGCATGAACAGAACGTGTGGACAGATTATTCAAAGCTCTGATCGACCACTGTTTGTTAATTGTGTCTGGCTAAATTGCTGCTGCAGCCTGTGGCGAACTGCTTTTCCACTATTTTTAGCCACCCGTTGGAATAAGACGTGTTCTTGCAAGCTACTTATATATAAAAGACATACAAAGGTTTTATAATGGCAGCTTCTTTAGTTTGTTCAAGAAATATTGATGATTTATTATTATTATTACTTTACTTCACTGTTCTAGTCTCACAACAATGACAGGAAATTACCCCAAAACACAAGGGATGGGTAGAAGCAAGTCATGTTTGGAAGGCTGAGCAGAGCTAAATAAAGCTCCTGTTCGTCGTTCACTGGTTAGAAAGTCAGAAAAAAACTCCTGGACTTGCGTGAAGATTTGTTTCAGAATCAGCTCATCAAATAAAAAATGCACAACACAGAAACTGACCAAGGAAAAGAATCAGACAGAAACTTTGTTAAATGTTCTAACATCGTTTTACACTCCTCTCATGTCAGACTGAGATGAGGAAGTGATGTCACGCTTCAGAGAACAAACACGTCCATTCCTGTGCCTGAAATGACTGCTCCTCTTCCTCGCTCCAGGCCCGGCTGCAGCCCACGAGCCGGACGTTCCTCTGCATTTTAGTATGCATGCATGCATGTGTTCAGTGAGTTCTGGCCCAAGCGCAGCGGCTCGCGTCGGGGATCGGCAGAACATTGCGGCTGCGAGGCGCTTTTCCTGTGCTGAGCAGGCCGAGTGGAAGCACACAAAGCTCAGCAGGTGATGAAGTTTACGTCACACAAATTTGAGTGTCCCAACTTTTTTAGGTAAATTTATTAAACATAAATTTACCTAAAAAACAGTGTTTATGATTTGGCTCATTTAGGAGTTTTTATTCAGCTGCAGCTGAATCATCATCACTGGTACCAGCATCATTAACCAGAGCTGGTGTGTCTCTACATGTGTCTTAACACTGATTTAATTAAATGTCATTATTCTGGTGTCTGTGTCCTTTCATTAGCCTGGAGGACTGAAGGAGACATTTTACCGACCCTTCTCCTTCTTTCTGTACAGAGAAGTGGAGTTTTTTACGCTCACTGCCTGGCTTGACACGTGCGCTGACCGCCGGCGCCGCTGTTGATGTTTATCACGATAATGGGACAGATTTCATTTCACTTTCATACACGGCCCACAGCGCAGCATATGTAAAACAACAGACAGAAATAGATGTGAGTATTCTGGACTTTATGAGCTGACTGAAGAGTGAAAACCAGCGAGGTGGAAGAAGACGAGTTCACTGAGCTGGAAGAGCCTTCCTCTTTATCACCTCCTCCTCTTCTTCTTTACTGTTGTTAATAACCCTATAAGCTTGTTTCTTCCTGTCTTTATTAAAGGCTTTAAGATGGGATTTACAGGAATTTTCATACACTCTAAAAAAACCGTGTTGGTTAAACTTAAACGAATTAAGGCAACCATTTCCACTCACAAGTTAGGCCAACATAACTTGTTTAGTGCAACCAGCATGATTTATTTTGACCTCAACAAGCATAATTAAGCTGAAAC
>JAUYWH010000008.1:1131629-1141629 GCA_034779795.1 Ctenopoma multispine
GGTCCCCCCAGAGGAGCTGGAGGAGGTGGCCGGGGAGAGGGATGTCTGGGCTTCCCTGCTTAGGCTGCTGCCCCCGCAACCCGACCTCGGATAAGCGGTTCATAATGGATGGATGGATGAAATTATTTAATTTTGCTACTAAATTTAAGTTACTCAAGTTTCTCTAACTTATTTCAGTAAATTCTACTACTACTAATTTAATTTGATAACTTAACAATCACAATAAATCACACAGCCATTTAGTTTATTACAACACTTTTTCAATTATGTTGCAAGCATGAACCATTACATCACTGGGGTTTCGTTGACAATGCCTTAGGTAAGTGTTAATTGATGGTAATTTTTAAAATGTAGGTTTCACTTGTTTTAATATTGTATTAAATTTTAGTTACATGACAAAAACAATAAGACTGTTAAAACTAGGCAGACTCCTGCATCAAATATGATTAATCTTAGCTAGAATATTCTAATAAACTATCAACTTAATGTAAAGAGCACAGTTTATGACTGCAAACCAAAAAAACTTTACAGAACAGTTTGTTTTCACCTGAATATACTCATTGTATACTCAATGCAGCCTCCAAAATCAAAGTACAGGATTTAAAGCAGGACTGCTGAATTAAACATATATTTAGCTAGAGTACAAGAGTGCAGTTGCTGTGGGCTGTAAAACAATAAAGTAACTTAAATGAAACCACAGAATAATTTAAGCTGAATTCAAACAATCATAATTTACATTTTCCTTAGAACAACAACTTCAATTTCAGAGTCATCACTTTGGCTTTTTGGCTGTCAGCTCACCTAGTTCCTGGGATATCTTTTGGAATACCTCTGGTGTTCTCCAGTTCCTTCGGGTAGCTAAGGTTCAGTGCGTCCATCAGCAATACCAGCACAACACAGACTCTCCTTTGATCATGATCTTTGCACTGGCTGCATCAGACTTTATTCCACCTCTTGTGACAATCTGGCGATCAGTCCTCCTCCCTTTTTTGGGGAATTGCACTTCACTGTCCTGGCGAGTGGGTCAGAAAATAAAATGTTAGCATTTTATGTTCTGTCTGTGAAGATTCTTAGTCATCCAGGTGAAGTTATCTGGGTGTTAAGTCATCTGGCCTTCTTTCTTGTTGGGTTGTTCGATTTGTTCATTTAGAAATTAAGTCAAATGTCAGATTTACCTGTTCTTTGAAGAGATCCTCTTATTCTTTTTTCATATGGACCACCAGGCAGTTGATAGTGACTGTAAAGAATCATAAATAGAAAATTAAAATCTCTTTCAGAGGTTATAGTAAATCACTTATATTTGTGAAGCCTGGAGTATGCCATTTATTAATCTAAAATTTTTCAAAATCTATTGTTGTACAGACAGTAATATTTCGGTAACATGCATTGTGCATTGCAATATGCAAATGCTTGTATACTTTTACAAAAGCAAAGATTAAAAAAACTATATTTAAAAATATAGTTACATATATATATATTATATAGCCAGAGTTATGCAATGTACACATAATTACCTCAATTTCTTTTCCTCAACTTACCTGTAATCAGCTAAGTATGTATTCAGAGTTTCTGTCCTACAGCTAAATTACCTGTAATGTACTCAGTACTTACCTCAGATTATTCTCCTCAACTCCAGTTTAAACCCAGAATGCATCACTATCATGCATCATCCAGAACTGACTATATTGTCCCTGACTTTAACCCTATTACAGGGCACATATTTTACTCCGTTTGAACATATATATATATATATATATATATATACATAGTATATATATTACATTAAGTATATTACATCACTTTACCCATGCAGCAGTTGCTGAGAAAAAGTTAACCATCCTTAACCATAAGATAATCTGAATACTATCTTATCTATCTACTATGTTATTACAGTATTACAACTAGCACAGCACAAATTCAGAGCCAGATCATAGTTTTTGGATGTCACTGTAAAAGAAAACTAACACAGAATAATATTTTTTGGGGCAGCTAGCTCCCCATTAGCTAAAAGAAACCGCTATCTGCTAGCTAAAGTTCTATCCACTTTATAAATGCCAAATTATGCTTATTGACACAAGCTAAATGCTAAATTGACATCTTGCACTGCTGATAATTTTAGTAGCTCTCATGAGTAAAATATTGTAAAACTAGCTACTCACCAGGTAACTTTGCCAAAAGCAGACACAGACTCCTCTTCTGTTTCTCCGTTGTGTTGTAGTAGGTGTGGTCTAAAAAGTCCGGGCAATTCTAACGTGTCGTTAGGTTTGAAAAGATGCAAAGTCAAAACTTACTTTTACTTGTTGCACAAACTTGATATTGTCTGTGTTTGGAGTGGTGCAAAAGTATTTGTTCAAAATGCTCAAAGATTTAAGTTAAGGAAGTGTTTTTTTATTTTTACGTTGAAAAAGTTGAAGAAAATAAGTTGTCAACTCACTAAAATGTGTACATGTAAAAAACCTAATTTCTTTTGTTGAAAAATGCTTTTATGTTAAGTTCTACCAACTAACACCATAAATAATTTTTTAGAGTGTAGTACATTTTATTATCATACATTGTCATTTGAACTACGTCTCCCATGATGCTTTGTGGAATGTGAACAGGAACTAGGACATTTTTAAAGCCTGCTTCTCTTTAGATCTGGCAAACTGAACCTAAGAAACATATGAAACATACGCTGAATTGTCAATAAGCTGTTCCTCTCTCAAACGTATCTGTGAATGTACACACGACTATCACAGCATTACTGTGATGCTGAAGAGAACTTTAAAACGTTATGATTGTTAGGCAAGTTCTGGAGTTATAAGTCCTCCGTCCCTCCCCTGCTCTCAGAGGAGGAAATGACAGTTTAGAACCTGATGGATAATCATCCCTTCAGAGTTGATCTAAAAAAACCCGTCCCCTCTTCCTCCTCTGTCTCCCCTGTCATCCGTCTCTCTTCTTCGTTGGTCTCTCTGAAGTGAAGTTCCTTCTCTTGTTTGTGTTGTCTCCTTCGCTGCAGTGAAGCGACACAGGAGCCACAACAACAGCAAGAGCCAAAGTACCTTCAAACCAAACAGAAATCCTCCTCACAACCAGACGACATGAAATAAAGATAAAGCAGTAGACTCGCAGATGCAGACAAACGTGTGTATTTTTGTCTTGTTGACTGGGCGCGCGGGAGCTCCTGCTGCGCACATGTCGCCCTGTGATCTTCTGAAAGTTTTGTTGTTTTATTTTGGAGAAACGGCTTTGCTTTTCTTTCTTCCTCCATGTCACTCCCGAGCAGCAAGGTGGAGATGAAAGTTGAGAAAGCACAAGTACAAAAATGTCACCTCGTCCCCGTTGGCTGGGAGCAACTCGGCTTTCATGCCACAGTCTGAACAACTGGAGCTAGCTTAGCTAACAAGCTTCACCACAACAAAGCAGAGACACACAACAGGGCAAGCTAACGAATGAAGCAGCGACTAAAATACATAAAGCAGCACAACATTTTTAGATCCAGACTTTTAAATAAGCCACAATATTGCACACAAGGAAATGACAATTACACTTTTTATAGCTAAAGTGCTTGTTCCCTCCAATTAATACTTTATGCAGCTCAGATTTATTCCATTATTCAATTTAATTCAATTCAACTTTATTTATATAGCGCGAAATCACAACAGAAGTCATCTCAAAGCACTTTACAGTGTAAGGTTTAAGACCTTATATATAATAATGTAGAAAACCCAACAGTCCCACTTGAGCAGCACTAGGCGACAGTGGAGAGGTTTAACACAAGAAACCTCAGGTAACAGAGATCAATGCAACAACAAGGAGCAGCAGACGAGGCACTGGGCAGGTTGGTAGGACCAGTAACTACGGCTCCAAGGCCGAAGATACCTTATTTGTTCTTCTGCAACAGTTTATTGGCATCAACTGGAGAATCTGTCCCAAAATTTATATTTAATACTATTCACATATTAGATTAATTACAGAGGACATTTTACCATAACACCAGTTCAAATGTGTTTCTAGGTGGATTGTACAACTGCAGATTGAAATGAGCCGAATTGTACTGTTGTCGCTGTTTCCACCTTTGGTTCAATTTCATGGCTGAAAACTAAGCAGCCTAACTTTCAGATACTTTTGTCTGAAGAACCTTACAGTGAGTGTTTTCAGCCTCTTTAGGAACAAGTAACAGTAACCAAACCGGATCTGTGCACCAAACGTACCAGCAGGTTCTGATGACAGGTAGAAATCAGTGTTTTCTCTCTTCTCTCTCGTTCAGGTGATGAGTGGTACCTGTGCAGACTGACTCTGAGCATGCCCAGTCAGGCAGACTTGCAATGGACAATGTTTCCTTTGCCTTATCTGGCTGCGGTGGGTCCTGACGCCGCTCCTGGCTCTGTAGTGTACCGACTGTCGGCACGGCAACGAGACGGGATGCAGGGACAGACGCAGTTCCACCTACTGGATGGTGAGTATGCTGATTTATCCTTTACTTCCTATATATGGCAGGTACAGACGTGGACAAAATCGTTGGTACACTTCGGTCAATGGAAGCAAAACTCACAATGGTCACAGAAATAACGTTAATCTGACAACAGTAATAATAAATAAAAATTCTATGAATGTTCCATGAGTTTATTTTTTTAAATAATTCAGTTGAAGCATAGTGGAAAAGCAATGTCTGACTTTCATTGGTTAACATTCATAGAATTTTTCTTTATTATTACAGTTATTTCTGTGACCGTTGTGAGTTTTTCTTTCATTGACCGAAGGGTACCAACAGTTTTGTCCACGTATGGATGGAAACCACATGGCCATGGTTTGGGCTAGTGCATGTTCAATATGTTTTAGTATCCAACCTCACTGCTTCCTCCATTAACGTTATTTGTAAGGTTTTGTTACCTTCTTCCTATTCCAGTCATATTTCCAAAAACCTGTCAAGTGTTTGCTCGTGCTTTTTATCTCCTGCCTGTATCTGTAATTAGGTCCGCTGCTGCTCCGCCAGGCACTCTGTGACAAACCTGTTTTGTTCAAAGCAGCGATTTATAAATAAAATTCGACTTGTTGAATTTCAATTACTGTCAAGTTGGAGAGGGAGAGAAAAACGCATATAAACGGCTGGAGCTGCACTGTTAATCGCTCCCTGGGGCAAAGAAAGCTCACAGAGTCGGGAATAATAGGAAAGTCTCTGGAGAGGCAGCGAGTGGGAGGGTGGGCGGATGGGTGCCGGTGGCTGTGGATTTTTAATTTTTTATATTTTTTAGAGGAAAAAGAAGGAGGAGGAATGAGTAGGAGAGCTAATTTCAAGTGCTTTCATATTAAGAGTCTCTGACTTCCCTTTGGCGTAGTGAGACTACATGTGTACCAACGAATAATCCAATCATTTACATTAAAAATGTTTTTTAATATCATGCCAATATGGAAATATCAGTGTGTGTGAAGCCAATTAGTACTAATTATACTTGTGTACCATGGTACCAAAGCTGACGCCCTCACTGTGACGACCTGACAAACTTACTCTCCACAAAATCCAACTGTTAAGATGAATTTGAGAGAAACAAACATTTGTTTTTTGTGTCACTGGTAGAAAAAAAAATGTGCAGTGAGACAGTAAAACAGAAGCAAGCAGAACAGTTTCAGTGAGACTCGGATGAACTCGCATCAGAAAAAAGTCTCCATAAATAGATGAAGCAGGAGGAGATGATTGACAAGTTGGATGCAGCTGATGCTGGTTGAAAACCCTCTGGTCAACAGCTGGGGATTCTACTCTTCTTCTGTCATTTGTCCATCATCCCCCACTCTTTCTCTCTCAACCCCCACCCCACCACCACCACCACCAACCCCCCTTGCTCATTTTTCCATAGCGTGGAGATTTCTCTTGTTAACAGGTCAGACTTCATGAGTTGTGGAGCTTCTGTTGCTCGAGTATATTACAAAAAGCAATATTCAAATTATCCATGACAACAATATCATTTAGGTTGCTTTAGATTTCTGCTGCTGATCTAAACCAATGAGTTAGTTGCTTGTGGTTAATGAGCCAGGCACCAGAGCAGGTTCAGGACTGTGGTTCTGTTCATTATGAGCACAATCTGATAACACCACAGTAACAGTCCCTCTCTGACTGTCCAGGTGGGGAGGAGTGCTTTGAGGTGGACCGTCGCTCTGGTGATATCAAGACCACAGGACAACCTCTGACCCCCAGTAAGGAGTACCTGCTGAGGCTGCAGGTGATAGACGGACGCGGGCGGAAAGGCCCACCGGCCATGGTGTCTATCCTGGCTGGATACCGGCCACCACAGTTCACTAACTCCACCTACAGCCTGAACGTACCTGAGAACACACCTGTCGGCCAATCGTGAGTCACTGTTATATGAATGAGACATTAATGTAGCTATGTTCTTTCTAAATGTGAATGTGTGTTGTATGCAGTGCCTATCAAATATGATATTATTCTAAACACACAGTGGTTCCCTGATCTTCATCCTGCAGCAATAATAATCTTTTTCTGTGGACGTGGGAGTTTGATTCCCTTAATCCAAAGTCAAACAACATCAAACCAAATTGATAAACACTGTAAAGTCAAGTTCACTTTGCCCCAGTGGACTTCTCCACAACGACACCCTCTGTCTTTAGACTCCAGTGAGCAGGTCTTTAATAAACCAGGGAGCCAAACCACTGAAGATCTCCAGTCATTATGTGTGAATTACATCAAATAAAATCCTGCCCGTACCTCCGTATGACCAGCTCTAACTGAACATATTTTAATGTTTGTAAAGGGGGTTGTGGTGTACGGATGGGTCAACAAAGCACAGTACTTTCCCACAGAAGAAGTCCAGTGTTAAGGTTAAAGTCATTTTTAAGTCAAACAGTCAACATTTTTATTAACCCGTCATTTTGTGCCTAAACCCAAACAAATCTGTTTGTTCGCACAGTTGTGTTTTGACCATTCATGGCAACAATAAGTGTTACACGTCGCCATTTTGGTGCCATTGTACGAAATGTGCATTTTAACCTGCTTTCCCACATGGGGGCGCTCTTTCAACAAACGCAGTGGACGTGTTGTGTTACACTGATCACTGTGATACTGTCAGTGCTGCATATTATGTACAGTAGTTAATATTACAGTGTCACTGTCTGTTGTGTCTGCACAGCATGAATATTTTGAACAGTGCAGTGGTACCGGTCATACAGTAAACACAGTAGTGTCAGTAGTGTTTGTAGGACTGTGTCTGGTATGTTAGAGATTCTCAGCTGTCTGTGTGTTTATGAACACGAGCGTCTGTTTGTCGTCATCATTTGTATTTGCAGAAACATCTTTGTCATTCCACTGCCTCAAAACCAAGTGTGTGTGTCTGTCTGTGTGTGTGTGTGTGTCTGTCTGTCTGTGTGTGTGTCTGTCTGTCTGTGTGTGTGTGTGTGTGTGTGTGTGTCTGTGTGTGTGTGTCTGTGTGTGTGTGTCTGTCTGTGTGTGTGTGTGTGTGTGTGTGTGTGTCTGTGTGTGTGTGTCTGTGTGTGTGTGCGTGTGCAGCTCAGATCAGGAGCCTCGTCACCACAGGGGAACCGCAGATTGATTGATGGCTGCTCCATTCTTGCCATCAGCTTCCCTGTGGGAATCCAAAATGGCTGCCTGTTTCCACGGAGACAACAGACGTCCCCCCCCCCCACATGAATGAATAAAAGCTCTGGTTCCTTCGTGAGCGACAGAGACAGAGGGAGTGACTGCAGGTCTTTATGTTATATGTTGCTAATGATCTGAAGTTCGGTGATGCACTGGAAGAACATTCATTCCTGGTAAAGCTCCTGGTGGTGGTTTTCTCAACTTTTTATTTTCAACACATCCCATGAAGAGACAAAAACAACAACTTCTGTCTCCCTCTGTAATTTGAGTTTAGCTGCGCTGGGTCACCTGTTTGTTTTCACAGTGTCTCAGATGGAAGAACCAACTGCACATGTGCAGAACCGCGCTTCTTTGTGCTGCAGACACACGCGACTCTGGGACGGAGTGACGCACAGGAGGAGACTGTCAGATGTGATAGGGAACCTTCAGATGAGGAAGAACACCTCTCTGGAGCTGTGCGTCACACACAACCTGTTGCTTTTAGCTGTCAAATGTGACTTATCGAGTGACTTCAGAAGGGTCAGCTTGCTTCTTGTAGTTCCAGTTTGTGGAGTGTAGTTTCATTCACCTCAGCTTTGTTCCCATTGTTAAAGGAGTTGATTTCATTTAGAGGAAAGTCACTCAACACTTGGTATTCTAATAAAAGTAAGTAGAAGTTACGTCTGCACGTCCCTCAGAGAAAACCAGCGAAGAAAAAGTTAATCTTCACCGTTACCTCCTCTTCATCAGCCGGTCGCTTTGCTTCAATCCCTCGCTCTCTTTCCTCCAACGCTGCGGCCTTGCGAGATAGGAAGTGACCTACATAGCGTGGCGGCTCCCTCGCCTTGGCTGTCATTTGCATTTCAAGGGGTGATGAATAATTTACACGTACGCACACTTACGCTTCCCAAATCTCCCCATCCGAACACTGAGCGAACATCCCTCTGCAACATGACAGGCCTCAATACCGTTAGATAACTGGATTCAAATATGGATCTCAGTGTGTGAGTGTGTCTCAGGGAGGAGGTGTAAGCTCTTTGAGGAGGTGTTAGGAGGGGAGCAGTGTGCTGGAGGCGCCAACGCTGAGAAACCACAGGTGAAAGTTTCTGTTCGGGGGAGGAGGAGGAGGAGGAGAGAAAATGAGAAGATGAGGAAACCTGGGAGGAGAACGTGAGAGGGAGAGAAATAAGAAGAAATTAGAGAAGAGAGGAGGAGGAGAAATGAAAGGACAGTAGGAAAGAAGAGGAGGATCCTAGACAGAGAGGGAGAAGGGAGGAAACAAGGGGAGATGAGAAAAGAAGAGCATTGAGGAGAAAAGGGGAGGAGGAAATGAAGGGAGGACATGAGGAGGAAAGAGACCACGACAGACAAGGAGACAAGAGGAGAGAGACTCTTCTCTCCGTCCATCCTGGTCCCAGTCAGTGTGTGTGTGTGTGTGTGTGTGGTGTGTGTGTCTTTGTGAGTCTGTGTGTGTGTGTGTGTGTGTGAGAGTCAGGAGCAGAATATAAAGCAGGGAGCAGAGACACAGTCATTCCCAACACACACACACACACACACACAGAGACTCACAAAGACACACACACACACACACACACACAGACACACACAGACACACACACACACACACACAGACACACACACACACACAGACACACACACACACACACACACAGACACAGACACAGACACACACAGACACACAGACACACACAGACACAGACACACAGACACACAGACACACACAGACACACACACACACACACAGACACACACACAGACACACAGACACAGACAGACACACAGACACACACACACAGACACACAGACACACACACACAGACACACACAGACACACAGACACAGACACACAGACACACAGACACACACAGACACACACACACACACACACAGACACACACACAGACACACAGACACAGACACAGACACACAGACACACAGACACACACAGACACAGACACACACACACAGACACACACAGACACACAGACACACACACAGACACACACACATACAGACACACACACAGACACACACACACACACAGACACACACAGACACACACACAGACACACACACAAATGTTCATTAGCATCAGAAACACAGAGAAACATGATAACTCACACAGAGTGAAACTGACTGTGGCTGGTTTTTCACTGTCAACGTTGATTTATCAATAACCAATAATAATAATTAGCAGCTGACAGGATGTGTTTGTGCAGGACAAACACTGAACAACAATCACATCTTTATTCAGTTTCCTTTGCTTTTATCAGACGCACTCTTCATGCTGTGAATTCATGTCACCCAGTTCAACTGTTATCACCCCATTAAATGGTCGTTATCATAATTCTGTGCAGCTGTCAGCAGAGCAGACGGTAAATATCACTGATTCGCGTGGTAATAGGAAGTAAC
>JAUYWH010000008.1:1169888-1192702 GCA_034779795.1 Ctenopoma multispine
CACGTGAGAAGTGGAACGAAAGTCATACATGATTCCAAATATTTTTTACAAATTAATAACTGAAAAGTGGGGTTTGCGTAATTATTCAGCCCCCTGAGTCAATACTTTGTAAAAGTATTTTTTTTTTGCTGCAATTACAGCTGCCAGTCTTTTATATACATATATACTATTTCACCACCATTTGTGCAATATACTGACAAATAATTTATCAGAAGAAGGGCTGACATGTTAATTCTTCTCATTTTCCAATATAAGCAAATGTTTGTTTCAGCCATCAAAGCCGAGATTTATTAATTCTGTCAGTCAACTATTTCCACACAGAGATGAGAAGCGTTCATTAGAAGAAACATCCATCTGTCAGTTACTAAAAGAAAATATCAATGAACTCTGCTCAAACAACACAACTGACCTGCCCTCCTCTTCCTCCAGGTGCAAACGCCAAGCTGCGTTACCAGATCACCTCAGGAAACACCATGGGTACCTTTGACGTGGAGCCGGAGGTGGGCACCGTCTTTGTGGCTCAGCCTCTGGACTATGAAACGGAGCAGCGCTACGAGCTCCGGCTGGTAGCCTCTGACGGGAAGTGGGAGAACGAGACGCTTGTGGTGGTTCAGGTGGTCAATCGCAACGACGAGGCACCCGTCTTCAGCCAGACCGAGTACCACGCAATCGTGACCGAGGAGCTCACCCAGCTGCCAGTTTTCATCTTGGGGGTCAGTAATCCTTTTTTATGAATTCAGTGAATATCTTAAGGGACATTTGAATTAGTTTTATGTCTTATTGGTATATTTGTGGTTACTGGAGACCCAGTGACCCCATAGCCATCAACTGTGACAGGTTCTCCAACCTCCATCTTGTATAGTCCCTTTCACCCAGTAAATGTTGGGAGATGGCACCGTCTGTGACCCTGCACAGCATAAATAGATACAGAAAACACTTCTGTAAGCACTGATCCGATGTCCATCCTGTCCAGATGAAGCTGTTTAAAATGTAAACCTGAGAAAGTAGCACCTCCTGAACACACCTTCACCACAAAGGAGCTTGTTGTGGAAATGTCAAAATTTATATGAACAATATGTGAAAATGTATCAGGTTTAATGCAGACAAATCTAATAGTAATGGTTACGCTTCAAACACTGAGGTGGATTAGCCTAGAGCGACACCTCAGCAGAGATTCTGTGTCCACATGCTAACGCATCACACATGTGTGACATTGTTTAACACAATATCAACTGATACAGGCACCAAGAACCTCCTGACAGGAAGGGCCCACAGTCTGAAGTCAGAGTCGACCTCCTTCTTCTGTGGCTTTCATCCACCTTTCGTCACACCTATCTCCAGTAATTTGCAGTAATATGCATGTGCCGCCAAGCCAAATCAGATTGAAATGGTGGAAGCACGTCAGAGAGGGCAGGGAAGTAATCCCCATCAGACAGGCATGTGTCACCGAGTCCTCCACCCTCGCCTGCTTCCTCTCGCCTGCTGGAATTGATTTGATGTGCACTCGGTTCCTCTCTAACGCTCTCAAAAGTTTTTCTGGCACACGGCAGCCGGCCCCTCCCTGAACGCACACCGCTCTCAGCCCTGTGTATTAATACAATTCAGCAGATAGCGAACGGAGGGGAAAATCCAATTTGAAATGAATATATTTTGACTTCGCCAGTGCAACAGCCTCCTCTGTGGTGCTGCGACTGCTCATCTTCAATATTGTCTACCTGCATCACATTGTCAGGAAATGCAAAGAGCCAAGGGGGTGAGGGGGGGGGGGGTAGTCAGCAGCAGCAGGAGGGGGAGAAAACTTCAAAGGCTTCTGTAAACAAGCCCTCTGGTGAGAAATGAGGAGAAGAAAGGGTAAAAGTGTACTTTTTCTGGCTTTTGTTGGCGTCTATTAACTTTTAAATTGCATTGTGTGTTGCTGTGAGAGATGTGAGAGCTTGTGTCTTCGCGGCTGCTCTTGTCCCCTCATTCTGAGAGATAGCAGGAAGGCAGGTTAATTAACCAAACAGGACAAAGCAACAGAGAAATGTTTATTCCTGTGTGCGGGGGCAGCTGCTGCAATCAGCTCCCTGCCACATGTCCTATTTGCTGGGGTTGACATTTGTATGTAATGAAAAGCCAACGCAACTTTTTTGATAAGAAACACCTTTGCATAAAAAAAGACCAAAAAGCAACAGTTGCTACAAAAAAGAACAATGTGAACTGTGTGAAACATCACTGTGGCTTTGACCAGCTTGTTTATACAAATCCTCCTATAATGAAACCCACTTTGTTACCAAGAGAAAGCAGTGTTAGCGTTTTGAGAGTACTTCCCTTTGACACAGTGGTTAATTTTAAAGTTTAAAGACTAGCTTAATGTCCCTTTGAGGTGACCTGCAGTCAGAAGCCGGACCGAGTTTGGGAACCACTTAGTTAGGACAATGACACTTCACTATTCGTTGTGGTTACAGGTGCAGTAAATAGTATAAGCTCACGTTGTTGAATGTTTTTATAGCTGTAATGAATGATCACATTAGAAGGCAGGGTGACAAGCCTGCCATCATCACCTCCTCCTAGCTGCATCCAACTGCCTCACTCCTCCTCTCTCCTCTCTGTATCTTTGTAGTGTAGTTGTGACTAATCATAAAAACGGGGATGGTGGTTCACGCTTTGAGGCAATCTCTCCTCAAAATGAGTCACGGTGTTGCTCTGAAAACTGACTTGGAGAGAAAACATGTCTATTTCCACATGTCTGAACATCTAGCCAGTCTCTACAGAAAGTTGTTTGGGAGGTTCGGAGCTGGTTGGGGATGGTTATATTGACTGAAATGGCAATTTACACTGACCTGAAACACCTTTATTTACGCTTTGTTGAATTTTCACCTTTCTTCTTTTCAAGAACTCTAAAGTTTTATAACATAGACAGTGTCTGAGCAAATCTTTTGTCAGTTTGTTCCATGATGACAGACAACTAATGGATTTGATGAAGGTCTGAGAGGTGTATATGTAATTTGGGAGTTCCTTCTTCTCTAACATTTGCAGGTTTCAGCCACAGATCCAGACCAGGAGGCCGATCAGACTGCCCTCCGCTACTCTCTGCATGGCCAGGGAGCTGGTGGTGAATTCACCATTGATGAACACACTGGGAGAATCTACGCCCAGCGGCGTCTGGACCGCGAGGAGCGTGCAGCCTGGAGATTCCTCGTCCTTGCAACAGATGAGGGAGGGGCAGGACTCACAGGATTTGCTGATGTGCTCCTGGAGGTCAGAGATGTCAATGACAATGCACCATTCTTCCCGTGCCCAGCACTGGAAGTAGAGGGATGCTTTGTTGGCCAAGTGCCTGAAAATTCACCTGCAGACACCTCCGTCATGGAAATGCGTGCCATGGACCTAGACGATCCGAACGAGGGCCCAAATGCTATGCTAACTTATAGCATCATCAAGAACGTCCGCAACGAGATCAATCTCAACCTGTTCTCCATCAATGCCACAACAGGGACCATCTACACAGTTCTGCGCTCCCTGGACCGGGAGGCAGAGGACCGTTATCTGGTGGTAGTTGAGGCCAGGGATGGAGGGGGATTGGCAGGAACAGGGACAGCCACCATAATGATTTCAGATGTCAACGACCACCCACCGGTCTTCACTCAGAGGATCTACACCACTCAGGTGAGTCCACCATTAGATCTCTTTAACTTTGTGTCAACTCAACTGCCAGTAATAATCCTAAAAACTAACAAAGACTTTGTGTCTTTGGCTGATCAGGTGACAGAGGACCTTGAGGTGAACAGTGAGGTTATTGTAGTTTCTGCTACAGACGGAGATGAAGGTGAAAACGCTGTGGTAACCTTCAGCATTGTCGCGGGTGACGAAGATAGAAAGTTCTCTGTGGACACAGACAAAGTGAACCGACGCGGTGTGATCAAACTTAAGAAGAAGGTCGACTTTGAAAAACCCCAGGAGAGGACTTTCAACCTTACCCTGAAGGCCGAAGACGCTGATTTCTTCGGTCTGGCTTACTGTCTCATTCAGGTGGAAGATTCCAATGACCATGCTCCTGTCTTCTTTCCACAGTTCTATGAATCACCAGCCATGTCTGAAGACGTACCTGTTGGGACTATTGTTGCCCAGGTCACAGCTTCTGATCTAGACTCGGGTCAAAATGGACGCTTTTCTTACAGTGTTTCTAAAGAGTCTGACCCTTATGGTCAGTTCCTGGTGGACCAGTCTGGTTGGGTGGTAGTGGCTGATTCTCTGGACAGGGAGAAAATCTCTCAGCACCGGATCATGGTCCTCGCTACAGATGCTGGGAATCCAGCCATGACTGGCACCGCCATCGTTGTGGCGACTGTACTTGATGTTAACGACAACGGGCCAGAGTTCGAGGTCCCCTATAAGCCTGTTGTCTGGGAGAACACAGCAGCTCCTCAAGCAGTACGAATAAACGAAACCTCCCTCCTTCTGTACGCCACAGACCGCGACACCTCCTCTAACGGTGGCCCATTCTCCATACGGCTCCTTATGCTCACATCAGATGCCACCAACTTTAATCTGACTGACTTTCGCAATGGCAGCGCTGCCATTACGGCCCTCCGGACCTTCGACCGCGAGCGGCAGAAAGAGTACCGGCTCCCAGTTTTAATGATCGACAGCGGCTCTCCTCCGATGAGCTCCACCAGCACTCTGACAGTCATTATAGGTGACAGGAATGACCACCCCCACTCACCAGGACACACCAACTTCATCATCTACAGTTATGAGGGTATGTTGCTTTGATTTGTTTTGCTGCCTAATTAATAGGAAGGGTTCTGCATGGTTTTGGCAGATGCACGTGCTCCATGTTTTTATGGTGGCTTATAAAGTATATATAGAGCTGGCTTTACCCATTTTGTTGCCCTAGGAGAGATCACGGTTTGACTGCACCCCGTGCAGAATGTTGTGACCGTCTAGGTCGCGTATGGCAAGAGCTGGCTCTGAGTAAACAGTTCATATAGTGTTTTTTATTTAATTTTTTCGTACAACAGCAGGAAATTAGACGCAAATTGATTGTTTAGAGATTTTGCAATATTTTCCAAAAATCACCTGGTTAACGTTTGATTTGAACTTTCTTGGTCATATAAACATAAATTATGTAGGCAAACAAAGTGTTTTTCAAATACAATACACAAAGACGTGTCCTTCTAATAGTAGGACAACTCAGAATACTGTATGCCAACTACAGGTAAGTTTAGTTTGACCCATTGATATGTTGAGTAACCAATACATTTCTCTATATATATGTTTAATATATTGTTTCATATTAGGCATGAAAGGTTCCATAATTGAGAAAGTTTTGCTGTAGATAATGGATTCTTTCCTTCTCCTTCTTCTTCTGCTCCCTTTAGGGGTCAAACGATACAGTTAAAATGAGTTGTTCACAAACACTTTTTCACTTCTGGCACTTCTGGCATTTTCTTGTTAATATTAACATTTTTACTAATCAAGACAAACATCACACCTGTGCCTCATGCAAGGACTTGCAAATTTATCTACAATTTGCAAGCAACAAACAGAGATGAAACGCGATGCTGCCACATTTGCAATGTGAGCGTAATCCTCAAATCACTTTTGTGAAACAGGCCCCTGGCTGTTCTCTGATTTGGTAAGGCATCAAAGTAAAACCGAAGTGAAGTAGTAGCTGATAAAGCCTGAAAGATTTTTGTTTGTGATGCTCACAACTACACAGTTAAAAGCTATTTTAGATTAGATTTTTTTTGTGCATTATTTTCTTGTTAACGTTAATTTATTCAGGAGCAGACTTTGTGAGTGCTCTTGCCACTTTTCCATTTCACACCTGAGAGCCTCACAGTACGTACTACTTCTACTGCTCCAGTGTAGAGGTTTAGGTTAGACTACCTTGCTCAAGGGCATCCACATGGTAGACAAAGAGAACAGTTGTCATTTATTGTCCCAGTTCAGAGATCACCAGCTGGTCTAAGATTTAAAGTGGTATCTTTCTGATCACACATAGGTTCCTCTAACCTCCAGGTCCCCCAGTGTCCCTCCCACCATCTCCCGAGTGCTTGGTGCTCGTGTTGTAAAGACAGTACTTGTCACAGTCGACTGCTTGCAGCCTCCCGCTCCAGCCCACATCACTTATTTAGTGTTTCATACCATCTGTCAGCCTGCTGTAATTTGCTGGAAAAACTAAGGTTTCTGTAATGTATTTTTAGTGGATTCTCTCTCCGGGACCTTTCCACATGAAAGTGCATTAAACCACTAATACGAATCCATCACGTACCTCAGCAACATGCCATGAAGCAGACAATTAACTCCAGCTTAAGTCCAAGGTTTGACAGGCCCATAAACAGGAGCCATTTTTAAAAGGCAGCTGATTTCATGGCTAAAGAGATTACAGTGCCGTGTTCAGCTTTTTTTTTTGGAAGAGGCAAAAAACAGCGATTCTGTGTGCACATCTTCCTGCTGTGCTCTCAGACCATGACTGTACGTGACAACGGGGCGTCGTTCATCACCTTATCTCCTTAAAGAAGCCTCTACTTTCTTCCTTTCACTCTTAATTCTGTGATTGTACCACAGGGAATCCTTGTACTCAAAACTAATTCCTTTCAAAGCAAAAGCATTTTTTACTTTTTTTGTGTCTCTCACTTTCCGCCTCCTGACAGGTATTCTCCCGACAACAGTGCTTGGACAAGTTCAATCCCCTGACCTTGATGACTGGAGCGAGAAGGTGTACCAGTTCGAAGGCAAAACATCCAGGTATTTTGATCTCATCTGGTACAAACTATTAGCAGGCTGAAAGGTGACATGCACAAAGTGCTAGGGAGAGGGGTAGAAGTAGAAATAGTGTTAAGGCAACGACGGGTAGATGGGTTTGAAGGAGTGGAAGGCCACAAGGTAGAGAGGTAAAGGAAAGAAGCAGCAGAAATATAAGGTAAGATAAGCAAAGAGGTGTTAATAATATCCAGAGGATGAGACAGTGATACTGTAGATGTAGGTGGTGATAAAGATATGTAGTAAGAGGTATAGAGATAATGACAAGTACCACTTACACATCAATTCAGAGAAGTGAGAAAGAAATAGACAGGTACATATAGAATCAGAGTTACAGAGACGCAAACAGGTGATTCAGTTTCATTCACTCATTGCTGAGTTGCAATAATAGTTGGTGGCCCCAGTTGTACAGAAATACAGAAACAAATACCCTGGAACAATGAGAAAAATAAATCTAAAACTTACTAAATAACCTTAAACCAGCAAATATGTTTGTGTGGGTCCTTAAGGAGTTCAACATGTTGCACTGAACCACAATCTTATAAAACAAACCTTATATTTCGACTATCTCTCACTGCTGTAAGTACCACAAACTAAATTAGATATCAGATATCTCAAATCCTGGTGATAGAAAAACAAACATCTGTGTGAAGAGATCAACTAACCAGGTCTGAGGGCAGGTCATAATAAAGAGGTAAAGTAATGACAAGGAGAGTTGAATCTCTTTACTCTGAATGTACACACTCCTGTTGTTATGCAAACTGTGAGTGGATTTGGATGAAAGAATCCAGAGAAAGCTGTTTTAGGAGCTAACAGAAATTATTCCTTCCTAATGTGTCCCCTTTTATGTGACACACTGCAAGAGATGCATAAAGAAAAAAGAGACAATAAAGATCTGCACTGGAAGTGACAGGTTTAAAATAAAAAGGAAAAGACAGTACAAAGGTGCGATGTGACAAAGAGGAGAAAAGAAAATTGGGACAGAGAAACAATGAAAGAGTAAAAAAGATTGAAAGAGCAGAGGATGAGGAGGAGAGAGAGCTAGAAGAAGGGGATTTGACTTGTTAGGAACAGTGCTATTAATACTGCATAACCAGCGGTATTGAAAATTCCCAGTGAAGCACAGTGAGGGCGCGCTCGTTTTGTTTGATGAGGTGAGGCTTCATGCGGACGCATTGAAAGGAGAACCTGATTGCGCTGCTGCCTTCTCTTCTAACAAGACACCTGTAAGGAGGGTGGGCAGGGGGCAACGAGAGACGACAAGAAGGGGCTGGGAACAAAGAAAACGCCAGAGAGAGAGTTACCATAGATACTCCTGAACTGCCACCCGGAATCATACCGGCTGGCAGATCACAACTTACAGCATGGATCAGGTTTAGGTTGCATGTTATTTACATATAGAAATGATAAAACATAAATCAGCAACTGTGTGCATTTTAATTTGTTTGAAATTGATCTGCACATTATATACACTCTCGTTTGTTTCCTGTCAGTGAAGTGCTGTGCTGCAGAGAGTTTGAAATCTTGAAAGCATGACATGAATCCAGGAGATGGAAAGGTAGAAACAGCTTCCCCGCAGCAGCTGCAGCAGCAGCAGCAGCAGCACAGGTCAGGTCCCAAACACATTTTGGCCTTGACTCAGTCACGCTTAATTAACCCATCTGGTCTGAGTCTCAAGGTCACTTCGCTGTAAGGAGGTTAAACAGTTACATGAGGCTGATGGCACATAACCCTGAGCTGGGGCCACATTGCCATGAATTGCCAGAGTTTTCCAGATCAAGAACCCCCCCCCCCAACAAGGATCCATGTTTGATAGACCGTAGACCTCCATCTGGTCAGAGTTTGATTTAAGGAATCCCATCTGAAAAGACTGCAGACTGCCTTTTATTCCACTTTTCTAAGCAGAGGGTCCACCTGTTTACTGGATATTGGTATTTTCAGCGTTTGGGTCGGTTGTTACAAAAAACGTTTTGAACATTATTGAAAATGTTTTTTCTTCTGGAATTTAAATCTTAATACAACATTCATGCGTCTTTTGTCCAATGAAAGCTGCGTTTTTGTAATCATTTCTCCTGTCCACACCGGCCAACTGATCCCTGCCTTACCAGAACTCAGCATGGAAACAAAAAAAATGGATTTGTGAAATTCACAGAATCCATAATCCTTTATCAACAGATACAGATAAAAGTGATTGAAAATAATTAAACTAATAAAACACATCATACTAAATATGTGAAGAGACTAGATATAACATGAACCTAACAACACAAAACAAATAAACTGCATTATCTTTCTGTCTCTCAGGTTTTTCAGTCTGAACCAGAGCTCAGGTCAGCTCAGCATTAAGGAGGGGACTCCTCCAGGCTCGTACTATCTGCAGGTACGCGTGTCAGACACCACCTGGCCCGACGTCACCTCCACTGCTCAGGTGGACGTCATGGAGCTGCAGCAGGATGCCCTTCAGAACTCCGCCTCCCTCCGTCTGTCCAGTGAGTCCCACACAATCCCACAAGCTTTTTCTTCCATCTATTCTTTAGCTTTGTTGATTTGACCATTAGAGGGTTGTGGAATCTTTCCAGCAGACAATGGGCAAGATCTCAGTACATAAAACATTGGGAGTCGAAAGTAGTAGTAGTACTAGTAGTAGTAGTCTTCCATGTTGTTTCTGTCATTCTCTGATGGTTTAAAGAGATAATAAATACATTTCTTCACCCTTCTCCTCTTCCTCATCTTCCAGACCTGACAGTGGAGGAGTTTTTCAGCAGGAGTGGAGGTGAGGAGAGTCGGTTTTCTCGTCTACGTCAGACGTTGGCTGGACTCTTGCAGACTTTGCCTGAAAATATCCAGATCTTCTTTGTGGGCAACACCACTCGACAGAGGGATAAGGAGCTCAACGTTTGGTTTGCAGCTCACGGCTCACCGTACTACAAGGCAGAGAAACTACATGGCTACGTGGCAGCACACAAAGTCAAGGTGAGGAGAGAGTTGTACTGGAAATGTGTTGATCAGAGTTACGTGTGCAAGTTGCAAGCTCACTAAGCCGTAAGCTTACCTTCTACACTCTCCATGTTTTGTTCAATTAGTTTGTCGACATTCTCTGATAAAAATCTAACTTCTCGTCTTGTTCACATCGTAGCAGCCTTTGGATAGGCCTGTATAGACCACACATTTTAACTGCACAATTACAGATAAATAATTACCAACATCTTACATTAAGTTTAAGAAAATGTCTACAATAAAGTTACTATTGTTGTCAGAAGGTCACCGGCTCACTTCCTGAAGCCAGTGCATATGCTGTCCAAGTGTCAGGATAGATTCACAGCACATCTGATAGCCTACTGTGAGGTAACTTATTTCAAAACAACATATAAACAACACTGAGTGATTCAAAGTAACTTGCACCTCAAATGCTGCAGTAAAATGTTTCTTTAATTATCTCAGGTCAAAAGGAAAAGTAACTTGGCTTATTTAGAACAAGAATGTCAGATAATAGATACACAAAACACTGGCTGTTGAATGTTGAAACTGGTTCTGGAGAAAAAACTAAAGCCCTGCGAAGTCACTGAGGATAAAAGTGTCAGCTGAATAACTAAACTCCAAAAAAAGAAATACACTCAGCCGGAGAGAGACAGGAACCCCTGGGGGACTCCGACTTAAAAACCTCTCACCCATAAAGACCAAACGAGAGAAAAGAATCGAGATGACAAGCAGGGAAACGAGTGAATTTAGAAACAGAGATAATATGACAGCAAAACTTAAACAAGAGGGAAAATGACACAAGAAACACCAAAGTGCATAAATAACATTAAGACATTGGATCAAAAAAAGTTACTGTCACTCTCTGAAAATACGCTATTATCCTAAAACAGAGTCACTTTAAAAATACTATGTTCTACTTCCACTCAGGTTTTTCTGTTTCACCCCAAATTTTAGTTTTGTTTATTAGTATTAGTACCTTGCATTTATTTTATACATATTTATATAGGATTCATATTAGTTGCCCAGTTGTGGTGTTCTTTTATGTTCATGCTAGTTTTAGTTTAGTCTTACTTTTATTTAGTACCCTGTTTGTTGTAATTGGACTGCAGTTTTGCTGCTTTAAGCGTCAGTTAGCTTTATGCTAGTTTTAGTTCCATGCTAGTTTAAGCTTCAGTTAGCTTTATGCTAGTTGTGGTAGCTTGTGTTTTTCTAGTTTCCAGGTAGTTTGAGTTTCTTTCATGTTGGTTTAAAAATGTTTCAGTTTATTAAGTTTTAAACTTAACACTGATAGTTTTTCTTAATGGTAATGCTAACCGTAGTTGTACTTTTAGCTATGTCTGTGAAGATTCTCAGTCATCCAGGTAAAGTTGTCTGAAGATTGAGTCATGGCAACTGGACTTCTGTCTTTCACATAGAGACATTTCATTCTTTTAGCTAGTTAACTAGGTAGCTAGTTAACTAGGTAGCTAGTTAACTAGGTAGCTAGTTAACTAGCTAAAAGTTACCTAGGTAGCTAGTTAACTAGGTAGTTAACTAGTTAGCTAGTTAACTAGCTAAAAGTTACCTAGGTAGCTAGTTAACTAGGTAGTTATTTTTCAATTCATATATAGTTTTTCTAATTCTAATTATAGCTGTGAGTAGCTTCATGTTAGTTTTCATTAAGTTTTATTTACAATTCTTAGAAGCTATTCTTTATTCTATGTGCTTGGAGAATTTTCTCTCCTTGCTTGTTTTGACGTGGTGAGCTTCTACGAACAGTTTGTTTCAGTTCATTTTATTCTAGTTATACTGTTAGTTATATCCAAGTTTTTGTTTGTTGTAGAAACACTAATTATATTGTGCAATTTAGCATCAATGTTAGCATATTTTTAACATTTACATTATGTTCCTGCAGTTGGAGGCCATGCTGGGGGTGTCCATCTCTCAGGTGGGCATCGATGACTGTCCCCACACCGACTGCAGTCAGTCTGGAGGCTGCAGCAACGAGGTTTCGTTCAGCCAGGCCCCAGTGGCTCTCAGCTCCAGTGACATTTCTCTGGTGTCACTGTCTGCTTCATCAATGGCACGATGCGGGTGCAGGGGTCGAGAGGCAATCCACTTGGCCTGCTCCGCTTACTCCACCAACCCTTGCCTTAACGGGGGCACCTGCCAGGACGGACCACTGGGATACAGGTAAGTGCAGACCTCTGTTAGTAAGTCCAGTTGATCCATTGATCAAGTCATTCTGTCAGTTCAGTTCTCACTAAGCAATGCACTTTTTTGACTCCTTTCTCACATAAATATATGCACGTTTCTGTATTTTTACCACACGGTATACTGTGATTAATTACTTACAGAAGGTGCTGGACTGAGTGAAGCTACAATAGCAAAGATTTCACATTTATCAACTAATTGGTGCATCAGTATACATCAGAAACATTTTGAAGATTTATTAAGAGATTTCTATCACCCCCATGTTGTCTTTTCAGCTGCATGTTTAATTTAAATGATTTAGATATCCTGCATGCTGCAACATCTCAGCTTTTAAATCTGACAGATGGTTTTCCCTCCCTTCCTCTCATTTTTCTATTCTGTGCCCTTGAAAAATGCCTATTAACTCCAAGAAATGTATACTAAAGTTTCTCTCATTGATAGTGTTTTCTCTCTGGGGTTTCTTGAATTTCTATCTGTTCATTTTATGAACATTGGCAGGCCAGAAAATAAACAGTTTTCACTGCAACTGAAATGGTATTATACCTCATATACAGTCATTGATTCACAAAGTAGTGTCCTCAATACTGTTTCTTCAGTTTCACTCAGTGCATTTGAACATAATTAATTCTGATGTTTGCACCAGCAGCAATATCAGGGTGTAGATACTGGACATTGGCAATATTATTAAAGGGGTAGTTTGATGTTGCATAATACTATTGTGAAGGGATGAGTCTTCACAAAAGACTGTTCTGGCAGTAGGGGCGGGCACTTCGATCCAAATGCTGACAGTATCGATACCAATGTTGGTATTAATATTGGATCAATACTAGCACGATGCGAATCATACTTTAGTGTGATCGTTCCATCAACAAGCTGTTTCACTCTGAAGACCTGAGAAGCTATCACAAAAGGATAAAATCCACTCTCTCTGTTTCTTAGATGTAAGTGTCCTCCCATGTTCGATGGCCCTGAGTGCCAGCAGACCAAACACAGCTTCGGTGGCCAGGGCTACGCCTGGTTCCCTCCCATCAGGCCTTGCTTCCAAAGCCACATCTCCCTGGAGTTCTTGGCCGAGTCTTCTAATGGTTTGCTCCTCTACAACGGGCCGCTTGGTCCTGTCCACTCTGGGGAGCAAGAGGACTTCATCGCTGTAGGTAAGTTTACTGCAGAACTTTAGGTTGAACATAATATCTTACATTTGTAGTACAGAGTTACATAAAATGTACATGTTGTCCATTTTAGTATCAATTTATTTACTCATTTTCATCCATTTCATCCATACTTATTCATCAAATAATTTACCAAAGCTCCTCTCTCTAGTCATTTTCCATTTTAGCTGTGCTCTCTGCTCTCTACAAACCCCCTCACGGTTCAGCCCAGCTCCAACTTTCTTCTTCACAGAACTCAGGAAAGTGTTTTGCAGAGAATTAAGAGAAAACAATTAAAATGATTAAATCTCACAAAACATCTCACAGGGTGTTGAAAGCCAAGGAAAAGAGATGTTGTTTTCAAAAGGGATTTGAAAACAGAGACTGGCTAACACGCACGTTTACGGTCATCGTGTCAGAACTGATGACGCTTCTTGGTGATGCTGGGTTTGTCTCCTCCACTGCAGTGAGATTACTGAAAGTTTCTTTCGAACAGCGGCATCCTTTTAGTTAGAAGTTATAATAAGAATAATTTTTAACTTCTAAGCGCTCTAACAAAAAGGCTAATCTCACAGTGCTGGTGGGAATGTGCCGCGTTTTGTCATTTTCAACAAAACACAAAGCGTGAATCAGTTTGTCGCTGTAAACACAGTTTCTCGGTGGACAGATAGCTTCATAAACTCTAATGTCAGCTCCCGGCAGTCCTGAAGTGGTGTTAACGGATTAGGACGCTGATGGCCTTTCAAACGGTTCTTGCATAATCTTGTGGCATTAAAGTTACATAATTATTGAACCCGAGCTGTTGCGGTGTGGGTCAGTGAAATCAAAAGGCTGCAGAATCGATCACTCCGACGCACTTTTCACTTAAATGTTCAATAGAGTAACGTTGCTGTAACACAAACACACACGTCTGACGACAGCAGTTACAGAGGGGATATTGGTAGACACGCTTCCTGCAGTTGTTAATGGGCTTACACAGCAATACAGAGAAATACAGAGAACTACACAGAGGTGTTACGGGTACAGACTGGTCATCATGGCTGCTGTCAGCTAGTGTGACACATGCATTGACTCTTAAATAAATAATAAACAGTCTCCTTACTTTGAATATCGTGTGTTTGAATGTGTTTTATGTTTATTAGTGCATATCTGTACTTCATGTCAGATGTAAAGGACCTTGTATCATTTTGCTGTTGAAAGGTCATAAAAATAACTTGTTTTAACTACATCTGGTGCTTTTCATTCAGCAAATGAAGATATACAAATCTCATTATCTTATCCAGAGTTGAAAAACGGGGTTCCAGCCCTCAGTATAAACCATGGATCAGGAACACTGACACTGCAGCTCCCTCCCAGATCCACCGTCACCGACCGGCGCTGGCATCGCCTTGACATTGTCAGCGATGGGAAGGTAAGACACAAAATGTGTGGATGCTAGATAGACAGATTTGATTGATGTGTGGATGCAGGTAACTTAGGAAAGCTGCATCCCTGAATAACATTATTATAGCTGTATCATGTTCACATTTCATATGTGGTTTAGCTTTTTTAACTGTTTGTGTGTACTGTGTGCCCAGTACATGCTAGTTATGTGAGAAATAAACTGGTGGAAAAAATTAGATGTGCAAAAAAAAAAAAAGGTTTTGAGAAATGTTACACAAATGTAGTCAAAGCAAAGATGAGGTTCAGTGGCTGACAGTGGTATGACTCTTCGTCTGTGTGTGTGCAGGCCGTGCAGCTGATTCTGGACCAGTGTGGGGGTGTGGCAGTAAACGAGCTGGAGGGTGTCGGAGGTGACACTCAGGCGGTGGACGAGTCTGGCTGCAGAGCTGCAGGAGAGACACCTGGCAGCCAGAGGTGAGAGCAAAACCGTGTCATCACACACCTGAGACCTTAAAACTGAAGTCTGAAAAACTCATCTCACACTCATCCCTCTTTAACTCATCCTTCCTCTTTTTCTGCTCATCCTTCTCTCTCTCTCTCCCTAACTCCATCTGCTCCTTCTCTCCTCTTCTGTCTCACACTCCCCTCTCCTCCGTCCTCTTCTTCTACAGGTATCTGAATGTGTTTCAGCCTCTTCAGTTAGGGGGATTGAAGGAAACATCGCCTGCCCAGCGATACCGCAGTTTCACCGGCTGCATCCGCAACCTGGTGGTGGACAGTCAGGTAACACCACCACGTATATATGTGTGTGTGTTTACATCCCAGAGATCATTAGCTTTTCCTCCTTGTGTTGGGCTTTTAAATTAATGTCTGTGTGTTTGTGCATGCATGTATTCGCTCTTACTCCTCTCAAATCCTCTGCGGATGGTGTGTGTGTTTCATATCTGGGGGGGTGGGCAGTGGTTGGACAGATGGCGATGTGAGCTTGGCTCATCAGCCAAGGCCAGCTTCACAACATCACAGTCCAAAATATAATATACATGAAAAGTGCCTTCCTCCTGCGCTGCTGCTCAGTGAAAACCTCACCAACGTCCCAACGATCAGAAAAACCTAAATATTCGCCAAGACCGACTTCAGCAGACAGCAAGCTCGACTCTGCATCTGCCTCCTTTTACCCACAGTCCCCTGTGTTTTGGGGTTCCTCCTTGTAGTCGACTGAGAAGATCATGTTCTCACCGTAACAAGCAGCACCACAGTTATGATGTTACAGGACTGAGACCGCACGCTGCCTCTACGTCATGTGCTTAGTGTTTGAAGTTAAACTGATCTGTTTTTGATGTCATCGTTGATTTTTGCAACAACAGAAGCAGTTAATAAATAGAAAATCTCACGTCTGTTAACGGTTTATATATCTGTAGTCTGAGGTCAACATTTTTGAGCCCCAAGGACAAATCAGTGATTAGAGGCTGTCAAATGTTTCCCTTCTGTTTAAGTAACATAAAAGTGAGAATACACTGGAATGGTTCCTGGGAGATGAACCTCTTCCATTTAGGAAATTTCACATGCCTGAATTTTTATGACAAAAAAAGATGATTTCAAAGCAGGAAATGAGAGAGAGAAAAGAACGGAATCCAACATGCTCGATGCTCTGCAGGCAGAGCTGGTTTCTTGATTCCTTCAGAAATTCAAAACACATTTCGAAGTTCATGCATTAAAAAGGTTTGACACACCACAAAATGCAACCGCTGCACGGCTGCCAACTGAAAACAATGAGCATGTTCAGAAATTTGGTGCATGTCAAATTCACTCTTACTACATGTAAGAGGAAGGAAAATCTCCTCTAAATGTTCTGGCAGTGAGTGCAGCCTGGATCGATGAAGGGCAGCAGGCTTTTTTATGGGTTGTGATGATTTGTAATGAAAGCAAATAAAAACACAGAAGCTGATCTTACTAAAACATTTTAATAACAACAAAATAATCAGCTTCCCCTCCCTCCCTCAGGTGTATGACCTGGAGTCTCCAGGTGAGAGTGTGGACAGCAACCCCGGGTGCAGGCTGACAGACGGGGTGTGTGTGACGGCGGCCAGTCCGTCCTGCGGTGTTCACGCCTCCTGCCTTGCTGACTGGGGCTCTTTTAGCTGCGAGTGCCGCCCGGGATACAATGGACACAAATGTGACAAGGGTGAGACACAGTCATCTTGTGTTGGGTTCCCAAGAGTCTTTTGCTCCAGCTGTTTTAGATGGATCCTAAGGCTGAGTTAATGTAAAGTGTAACTCATAAGTGATTTTCTACATGTGTGTTCAAACCTGCTCAGTCGTCCCGGAGTTCTCCTTCGACTCGGGCAGCGCTGTGCGCTATCAGCTCAGAGGTGGAGGAAGCTCCCGGCGCACAAACATCCAGCTGCTCCTCCGAACCAGAGCCACCTCAGGCACCCTCCTCTCTGTAACGTCCCGGGAGGCCAGCGAGTACATTGTGCTTGAGGTTAGTTCACCTGTGAGCTGATGGACAATTCGAAGCAGAGCTGAAATGTGGGTTTACAGCCCGAGCGTTACTGTGTGTTGTTTCTCTCAGATCACGGAGGGTCACCTCTCTGTTCGTGCCAACCTCGGGGACGGTGCACACGCCCTGAGGCTCCCTGGCCACCGGGTGGATGTTGGGCAGTGGGTTCTGGTCCGCCTCAGTCGCCATGACAACCTGTGCACCCTGCGGCTGGAGCAGGGCGGGGGATCGCGGGAGGTCCAGGCCCGGCTGGGGAGCAGGAGGGAGATTGTGGTTCATCCGGCCAGTGTGATGGTCGGTAACGGACCAAACACTGGAGACAAGGCCGACTTTCAGGGTGAGAACTGGATCTGAACAAAGAGACATTTCTTAATTGACTGAATTAAACGTACGTGACAGATATAGTGATAGATATAGAACTTACTTAAACCTTCTCCACTTATTTCACATGTTTTCATCACGTCTGATGACCCGACACAGTAGCAGTAACTCAAAGCCCTGTTTGTTGTAGCAGTAGTAGTTTTTATAATGATCCTAACAAAACATATCTATGATTCTTCCAGGGTGTCTGCGGGATGTTCGTTTTAATGGGCACATCCTCCCCCTGGACGGGCAGAGCAGAGACCTGGTGACGGTGCTGGAGAGGCGGGGCGTCACCTCAGGATGCTCCAGCGACGTCTGCAGCAGCCAACCCTGCCGCAGTCCACTGCGCTGCATCGACCTGTGGAGGAAGCACCAGTGCAGGTAAATGGCAATGAAAACTGTCCCAACACAGGTCACTGGTGTTTATTCTGTCATTAACACATTCTGTCCTCCGTCCCTTCCTGGTGTCTTCCAGGTGTCCTGGCAGTCAGGTGACAGTGACAGATGACTCAGGTCAGCAGCGTTGCGTGCCCTCACCCTGTGGACCGTCTTCCTGCCGTAACGGAGGCGTCTGCCAGGCACTGTCGCCCGACAGCTACAGGTGCCGGTGTCAGGAGGGGTTCAGGGGTCAGCGCTGCGAGCTAGGACAGGTCAAAAGTCACCGACTGGCCGCTCTCAGCCCCAGCTCCATCCTCGCCATCAGCATGTGTCTGCTCGTCTTCTTCGGTAAGAGAAAGACGTGAATCTGCTACCAAGCTGTGTGGAACTCAGCTAAGTGTTTACCGTCTAATACAGTGACTCAACTTACTGTTTCTGCAGTTATGTAAACTTTAACGGTCGCAGAGCAGAAAAAAAATATCAGAGATACAAACTGTGTAACTGGACGTTATATAAAACCATCTCCTCTTTTAAAAGACCTTTGGTGCTGAGCTTGTGTAACGGAGCACTGTAGAGATCAATAGCTTTTCCCATCAGGAAGCTACAGACACTGAGGTAAAGAAACTTCAGTTACACAAAGTTCACCAAACAGTCATGAGTGAATGCATTCACAATAACTCTTCTGCTCACCATCAGTGATGTGATTATTTCCCTATGATCCATTGTCCTCCTGCTCTAAAGAGGACCAACATGTTTCAGGTGAATTTGCAGGCAGGTTATCCTCTAAATTCGACCTGCAGGATGGTTCATAAAAAATCAGAGTGAACGATGTGAAAGACTGATTCTCCTGCCGCTGATGGGCTCATTAGTGTCTCACCTGTTTGTAGTGATTATACTAATGTCCCTAAATGAACATTGTGCTGATTTATTGAAGTTAAATGGCTCCACAGAACAGCTTTAATGAGCCGCTGCTGCAAATGTACAGGAAGGAAATGAAATCTGTCCCCGTGGTGCAGGAGTACATTCACGCAAAAATGCATATTTATACTCTCCTCCTCTGTGTGTGTGTGTCTGTGTGTAGCGGTGCTGGTGGCGGTGACGGTGTGGAACCAGAAAGGCAGTCGCAACAAGTTCAGGAAGCGAGGAGTTTATCACATCCCCGCTGAACACGAGAGCTGGGAGGACATCCGAGAAAACATCCTCAACTACAACGAGGAGGGGGGGGGGGAGCAGGACCAGGTACACAAACACAAAACGGGCACTATGTGGACTTTATACATAAAAACATTCAGGATCCTGCAGGAAAGCTTTGTATGTGAAGTGAAGGTTCCAGATGAATCTTGTGTATTTAACCTGTTTCCTTTGCAGAACGGTTACGACATCACAGAGCTGAAGCGTCCTCTGTGCTCCAGTCTGTCCCAGTCCTCGTCCTGCACCACCGCCCCACTGATCAAATCTTCTCCAGGCTCCCAGGAGGAGGTTCACCCGTCCAGCTCCTCCTGCAGCTCAGGTGCCCCCTACCTCAGCATCCCACATCACCATCACCACCACCACCACCACCACCAGCAGCAGCAGCACGCCACCAACTACAACAGCGACTCAGCCTACGTCAACTACAGCGCTCATGTAGGCAGAGACGCTGAGACGAGCGATGCGGGCAGCTACGTCGACCCCACCCAAACAGGCTCTCGCTCCCACGTGGACTTTAAAAGCTACGTGGCACGAATCATCTGGGAGGCGGACAACGACGGCGAGGCGTTCCCGCCGGACGCCTACCACGTCTGGTGCGTGGAGGGGTCGGGTTCATCTGCAGGAAGCCTCAGCTCACTGGGCTCAGCCGCGTCTCGCCGAGAACTCGTGGCCACGGGCGAGGAGGAAGATGACGAAGGAGGGTTTGTTTATGACAGGCTGTCACGCTGGGGCCCCAAGTTCCAGGCTCTGAGCGAGATGTACGACCGGCCCCAGCTGGCACACACACACAGGGACGCGATGACCTACATACAGAGGAGCCACAGCCACGACCCCCTGCCTCATCACCACTAGGGGGCACTGCACAGCACAACCCACACACACACACACACAGAGGTTATGGACTGGGAGGGAGAGGGTGCTGCGTTCATGTCCAACACAAACTAGATCATGGATGATTATTGGTTATTCTTTTCATGACAGATTTTAAATATCTACCAAATTAAATAATCACGTTACTGCTCAGTTTAACAGACGTGTGCCCTCGTAGTAAGAACTCATTTCACATTCCTGCACCGTGTGACACAGCCTGTGCATAAAGCAGGAAGTAGTGCAGGACAGAAAAGTCAATTAGTCAATAACTGAACACACCTGGTGCCGGCACCTTTAAATCCTGAGCGGTGATTGGCTGCTGGTCTTAATAAAGGGGGGACTAACTGCTCAGTCTGTAATCACACAGCCATGAGGAGTAACAGGAGGCTGCAGCAGAGGATCTTTAATGTGAGTAAAACCAACTCAAACTGTGTTTAATCCCCTGTTTAGTGACACTGCAGGAAAAACCTGTAGAGACGCGTCTTTGTCTTCAGAAACCCTTAATGTCAGGATACAAACAGTCTGAATCTGCCCCTCAGTGCAGCAGCAAATATTTTAACTCTCATTTAAAAGTCACTTTAAGCTTTCAGTAAATCTGAGGCGACATGAACGCAGCAGCTCTGACACTCCGAAGGCCCGAGGTTCGTTTGGCGATTCTCTGTTTCTTCATGTGGGGAAAGCGAGACGACACAGGTCGGAGCTGTGGTTCAGGAGCTTCATTTAACTTGTACCAGCTTTACACAGGAAAATGTCCAGAGACTTTCTTTCTGTTGCTCGTGTGTTTGTGTTGGAGGCGGGTCACTGAGCTGTATTTATTTCATTATTTGTGGACGTTCAGGGTGAAAGGTGAAAGTTTCTCAGTGTTTTCTGGAAAAGTATTAGCATCAGACTGTGTCAGGAATCTTCTGGGCGACTGCAGCTGTGTGTTCTGGTTCATTTCTTCCAGCAGCAACACGAAGACCTTGATGTGATTCATACGAAGAGACTCCAAGTTCTGCTTCAAGGGCATTTTAACCACTTTAACTTTAATTTGACCCAAACCTCAGAGATAACGTTTTATAGATACGTCTGCTGCAGAATAACCATCATTAATCAGTCCTCAGTCTCTTTTCTACCTTCCTGTTGCACTTATGGATTCAAAGAAGAATCTAAATAAAAAAAGGACAGAATGAAATAAAAGCAGGGGAAACACGTGACGCCTCAGTGTTTGCAGCATGTAAATAAGCTTTGAGATGACAGATTATTTTTGTATGCCCAGAAGCTCGTCTCCAGTTTTAATAAGTTGGTCAGAGGAAGCAGGAGGAAGATGGTGAATCCACTGCGGCTCAGAACGAACGAAACTGCTGAAGAAGCCAGAGACAAGTGGAGATGTGATCGTGTCAGAAGACCAGTACATCCTCACATCTGAGAGGCGTTTGGCGTTTTTACCCAGCGTTAACATCTGAGCACCAACCTCTGACCTTTCACCTTCCTTCCACCGCTCGTCGAACAGAACAGTGTGATCCAGATTCTGGCCGTTTGTTGGATGGTGTCTGCTTGTTTCCCAGCCTACCTCGCCCGTTTCTGACGTTGTCCTCACTCCGTCTGATGAATGTAGTTTTATACACACGGAGTGAGTTTCTGTTCTTACAGGAGGTGTCAAACTAAATCCAACTCCCCTCCAGAACACGTAAAACATTTGACTTAATAATAACGAGAAGATTTCCCAGACAGATGCTGAGATGTTCCTCCAGGCTTCAGCTTCTTCTCCTCTGTGAGAACTGGACTTAAAGCTATGCATCCAAATGAAATAACGCAGGTGTCTTTTTACAAACTGATGTGCGGCTCCAGATGTTGTCTGAGTTTTGACCTGTGCTGTGCAACATCTGTTTTTCATGAATCCCGTGTTTTTAAAGCAGTTTAATACGTGTGTGTGAGTGTGTGTGTGTGTCAGTGTTGATCTGTATGATCCGTTGTACATATGAACGTTTTATAGCAGCCTGACGTGGAATATTCCTTTTGTATATGACTTTGAATAAAAAAATCTTTTTCCCCGTGAGCTTTGATTTGACTTTTATTGTTTAGTGTGTAGGAAGCAAAGAGACGACAGGTTTCACCCCCAGGAAATCACCCAGCCTCATGTGTACAGCTTCACACGGTTTCTGCCACTAGAAGAAAAGTTTGTCATGATGAAAATAAAATAAAAAAGTTTAATCTTTTTATCTCAGCTTCCACTTAGAGTTGACTTGTTTGTTTTCCTTCTGCTCCCTCAGGTGTGTAGGTGCTGTACAGTAACGTCAGACAACCAGAGACTGACGCTGCATCAAGCTGGTGATTAAACAGTCAGTTAAAGTCACACGACGATGAATAAAGCAGGTTAAAGACAGAGGCGCCATTGTTCCATCTCACTGTTTGAATCCTTCATTAGGAATCGATGAACTGTTGGAAGTAGCTCATGAAATGTGGTGTGAGCTGAGAGGTTTGTGCAGAGGACAGAGGAGGTTTGCTGATCGTGGTGAAACGCTGCCACCTGGTGGTGGAGAAGTTTCAGAAACCAAAGGTCTTAACTGATGTTTTCATGTCTATTCAAGTACAGCTGAAGTACTTAACTCAGTACCTGAGTACTATTACATTACTTTTTACCTCCAGAAGATCAGGATATTAAATGTGATTGTTTCTGGTTAAACTACTCAGCAGCACGTTAAATAGATCACATTAACAGAAGATTTCTCTCTGTTACTCTGGGACCGTCAGGTTCCTGGTCCTCTCCTCACACACGTCCTTCTTGTTCGCTTGCTCAGTGTCCTGGTGGTTTCTCTGTGCTCCTGGGAACAGTCAGATCAGTTTGTACTGACGTGTTCCTCTGTGGAGGTCTACAGACGTCTTTGGACTCAGTTAAATGTGATGCAGGTGGATTCTACTCAACAGTCACCGATCATTTCTGGTGTTTGTACAGTGAAAGTTGTAGCTTGCTTCATTTTGAGCCATAAACACCAGTTTAGATTAAAAACGTTCAGAGTTCATGTTGCTGAGTCAGCAGACAAGTCTGGGGGGGGGGGGGGGGGGGGGGGGGGGGGCGG
>JAUYWH010000008.1:1192712-1222557 GCA_034779795.1 Ctenopoma multispine
TCGGCCCCCCCCCCCCCCCCCAGCAGCAGCAGCGCCCCCACCCTCCTGACACACATGTAGAAGTGAAGTGACATGCAGCATGTCGTTGTTACAGACAATGAGCGGATGCTAACGTGATCTGATGCAGTTTGTCTTTACCCCACGTGCAGTGGACGCTCTGTGCCAACGTGCAGTTGATCTGCAGGAGCCTGTGTGAGAATCTTTCTTTGCCGGGCTGCAGTAGACAGACAACAGCACAGAGGAGTAAACAGAAGGACTAGTGTGAATGTTGGGGGTTGTCACAGCTTGTGTCTGGTTGTTCTGTGCATTGTCTTTGACCTCTTTAACTGTGGGAGGGGGGCAGCGCCGAGTCTGTGAGAGGATGTTCTAATGTTGTAGAGCAGACGGAAAAGTTTTTAGACCATTTGTGTTTGTAATGTTTTATGAACACAACGCGCTCAAACACAAAGCTGATCACACTCTGATGCTCAGAATATGACTTCAGTATCAGAACCAGGAGCCAATGATTTCAATGATAAAAGTCCTTTTCAGTCGTATCCTCAGACTCACATCACTTCTTCATCAGTTATTTACTGTGATGCTAACTGATCAATTTTACGACTTGCGTGTGTTTTCATGAGCTGAGAGTTAGAGTCCCGTTCACAGGGGCCGCCTCACCTCACTGTGCTGATCAGGTGCATTCAGAGGCTCATGGGATGAATCTGATTAATCCACCTGCGTTTAGCTTAGTTTGATCAAACAAGATAAAACTTAAACTTCTGCACAAATAATAAGTTGAATAAAATTAAAACTGAGTAGATTTAACATCCTGAACGTGCTGGAGGGAAACTCGGCAAACAGATTTATCCAGTGGGGCAGGAGCCGAATGCTGAGCGGAGACGTGGAGCGTGGAGGCCACGCTTTCCCAGGCCCACACAATGAAGTGTGAGTGTGTGCGTGTGTTGGGGGGTGGGGTTCATGTGCAGGGCTCACACACACACACACACACACACACACACACACACACACTGAGTTGTGCACAGGAATGCCAAGCTGCCAAACACTGTCACTATTCAGCCCTTTGTTCTGATCGTGTGTGTGAGTTTGGTGTTTTTGGTGGAAAGTACATTTTTTTAAATGAACAAGTATATTATTATCTTATTATATTATTATTATAAGTATATTATTACCTTTAACCTAAAAACAAAGTGTACTAGTTGACGTTTTATGTACTTATCAGAGATAAAGTACATAAAAAGTATAAGTATACTAAAATAAATTCCATTTAATTACTCAGTTTAACTGTGCAAACAAATAACTGATGTTAGAAATGAAGTATTTGTTGTGTAACATGGTGTTTTTGTCTGTATGGTAAATAATAGTTATTAATTTAACCATGAGTAAGAAGGCTGAGCAGTCAACAGGCTCCAGTAACTTTGATCAAGTCAGACGTGAGATTAAAAATTATTCTGCAAGTAAACTGGTGGTTTACCTGTAATTCAGTATTTTTAATTAGAAGTACTCTTTCTTAAACTAGAAAGACAAAACAGTATTTATAACAGTTTAGTTGTAGTATACTGAAGGTGTACCTTTAGGTTAATTTACACGTCCTGCTCCTTTATTTAACCTCCTGTTAACAGAAGTAATCTGATACAGGAACTAAATCAATTTACACAAACTAGCTCCAACTGTTTCCAGAGTCAAAGTTACAGTCGCTGCAGCTCAAATCTGTTTAAACTTAAACAAGCCACAAAGCATCCTGGGAAATGTAGGAGTGATGTTATCGTTTGATGTCACATGTTTCTGCAGGTCACCTTCCTCCAGCCGAGCCAGAGAAACTTTGGTGAGTGACATTTAAACATTTTCCTGTTTGTTTCTCCAGTAACTGAACACACAGAGACTCTGGTAACGAGGGACATGATCCACCACCACGTCCTGCTAATTAGATTTAATGACCAATTAAAATGAAACCGGTACGTTTGAAAATAACATTTTTACTTTGACTTGATATAATCATATTTTCAGTAAATTAGCTCGTTCATGGTAACAAAACATTTTAAACTTGTTTCTCACTAAATAGCTGTAATTTAAATCAAACTGATATTACTGGATAATTCTGTAATAAGTACTCAAGCTTCTAATTATGTATCACACTCAGGTGTATGTACTGAAGTAAGACTTTAAAGTACTTGTACTTTACTGGACCGTCTACATTTTAAGCTGCTTTTTGTTACAATTCTTTTTTTACTCCACTAGTTATTTTACATTTTTAGTTACTTTTAAAATAAAACTTCTAAAATCAATAAATAACTAAACTAGTGTTAAAACTATCTGTGCCGTGTTACTTTAACCTTTAATTCAAATCTTCCATTAGAATAATTTAGAGTTGGAGTAAATGTGCTTCCTACTCCTGCAGCAGTTTAAAGGACTTTTTCTTGTTCTGATGTAATGAAGTTCTCCGTTTTATTCTTAGTCTGCTGAAACAAACTCCTCATTTCACTTCATTTATTTAAAACTTCCCATATAAAAGAAAATTACACTTTTGTAAATTGCTATTTACAGAAACATACATTCTTAAACACCTACGTACAGTTGACATGGTTTCACTGCAGGTTTACAGTCACGCTTTGTTCGATGTCTCACATTAAGGAGCTGTACAGTTCATGTGGTTTTCAAAGGCACTAATGACAAGCTAATACAACATGTAATGAAACAGCTGGCACAGAGCTACATCATAAATAGCTTTTGCCTTTGGCAGTGATCAAACTGAGCTCATTAGTCGCTGAAAGATTTTTTTTTTCCTTTTTACATATGAACATTTTTTCCTATACATATTTAAACTAATCAATAAATACAAGCACTTAAATGAAGCAAAAAAAAAAGAAAAAAAAAAACTTTGCACAATTATCAAGTTTCCCAGGAATGTAACGAAAATGTGCAACGGTTAAAACCAACGAAAAGTAAATTAAAAAGAACTGAGGCTCAAACAGCTTCAGCTGACGCTGTGGCTCGAACACAGCTCGCTCAGTCTGGTGATTTAAAAAACCTTACGTCTCCCGTTTCAGAGGAGAACTCAACACTCGGTAGGATCAACGTAGAAAATAATAGATTCCTCTTTCCTGAGAATCTAACTGAAGCACCTTCTGAGAGCAGTTCTAGTCCACAGAACAGCACCAGTGAAACTCCCAGATATACCTGTAAGAGTTCTGATTCACGTCCTGACGATCTCTGGGTCTTTCATAAAACCAGAGAGCGACAGGAATCAAACGTCTGAACTTAGTGTTTAAAGTAAAATCCAAAACGTGCTACATGAAGTTCCTGAAAACTGAACCGGTTCTGTGAGGAGCTGATGTGGTCTGACAGGCCCGACCACAGGCCGGACCGTGGAGAGGTAGCGTTCGCCGCGTCCTGCTCAGTGATTGGCTGGTTTCTCTGTGCTGCTGGGTGGAGTCAGGACGGCTCCGGCGGCGACGGGGGACATCTGGCAGTCGTGGCTGTCGACCTGTCGCTCCTGAGCTTTTCTCTGCGGGACGGAAAAACAAGAACGTCAGTTCTAAACTCTGTTCTGCTCCCGTCTGTGCAGGAAGCGTTTAAACATACGTTTGTTTTACTCACCAGCAGGTCCAGGTAGGCCACGTGTGTCTGGATGTTGTGTCTGTCGTCGGCTTTGACTTTGAGGAAGTTCTTGAGCTGAGGTCGGGCTTCGGATCGCAGCGTGTCCATGAAGGGACTCATCCACCGAACGCAGGGAGCCACGCTCTCCCACGTCAGACCTGACGGACACAGAGAGGAGGCGGCGTCAGAATGAGGGTGAAAAACTTAAATACAACTCTGCTTTAAAACAGTCGACCTCTGGTGACTTGTGACGTGCATCTGTCAGATATAAAACCATGTGAATCCGTCTGAGGCGGCACAGGTGAGAAAAATCAAACCTACCTGAGACTTTGTGGACAACGTCGAAGGTGGAGAAGTGGCAGAAGGCGGCTGCAGCGAGGACGCTGTAGCTGAAGTCCAACGAGTTGATGTCCATCATACACAGGTCCAACAGCTGCAACACACAGGTCAAAGGTCAGCATGTGGCCTCTAAACAGCCTGGATTCTAACACTTGTTCGACGCTGCCTCTCGGCAGGCGTTACGGTACCTGTGTGATCTGGATGTACGTCTCCTGTGAGAACTGAGGCACCAGGAAGTTCTCTCCGTCTTTCTGGGCTTCGACCTGAGCGTACAGCTTCAGCCAGGAGATGGGCGTCTCCGGACACAGATTCCAGTCCAGCGCCTGCAGGAACACATCAACATGAAGGTCAACGGAGAGAAACCAAACCATCTCTCAGGTTTACACCCAGAGAATCTTACTGGACTGTTCCTGTGCTTAAATCTCGAACTTTCTCTTTCAATCTACATGTTTGGTCTGTAGTGTCACGAGCTGCGGAGGCTTCTGGAATCTGCTGAGTGCTGCGTTATGCATGTGAACACGTGTAACTAAAACATACAAAACACTGCACATTAAAAGTGTGTGTCTGTGTTTTACCTTGAGTATGTGAAGCTCTGTGCGCTGGATGTCCCACGTGTCGCAGGCTCCGTCCGTGACGTAGGCGAACTCAAAGATTTTCGGAGGGTAGATTTCCTGAAAGACAAAACAGAAGCTTGTTAAAAACAGATGATTTGATGTTTTTGTGTTGAAACATGGATCTATACGAGTTGACGTGACCACAAACTGAAAATCTGCTTTGGATTCAGTCGTTACGTTTTGGTGTGTGTGCATGCGTGCACACTCTCATGCGTGTTGTCGGAGGCTCACCTCGATCTTGGAAGCGATGAAGAGCGCCGTGATGCCGATGAGCTGCAGGTAATCTTTGTTGACGTTCTGCTGCGTCAGCATGAAGCGGTCGAAGTAGTCCTGAGCGAGGTAGGCCGTCTGTCGGTGGAGGCTGTACACCTCGCTCACCTGTACACACATACACACGGGGGGTCGTGAGCGTCTGTATCTTTCACGCATGTATGGATAATGTGTTCAGTGCACTGCTCTCACCTCGAGCAGCCAGTCCAGCAGAATGGCTCTCATCTTGGGCTGCAGTTTGGGATGCCGCTGCAGGCAGCTCTTATCGTGAACGTACTTCAGCTCCTTGTTGAGCATCTTGATCCACACGTCGTCTGAACTGGCCCAGCTGCAAGAGAACAACGTTTTTAACTCTCGTGTTGTTTAATCATCTTAGATTAAATCCAGTGTCTCAGTCGACGTGAAACCTGAGGTCACCTAACAAGAGCTGAAACATTTCACTGTAAAAAGTTCAAGATTTTATGTCCAACCTTCAGCTGTTCACTGTATTAATTTTACAACTAAACAGATCAACCATAATATTGTAATATAGTCGGACAGCAACATTACAAGAGTACTTCACCATTTTCTATTTTACTGCAGCACTTCTGTACTGATAACTACACAGTACATATGTAACTGCTCTATGTTACATCCACTAATGCTGCTACGTCTCTGCTCTAGTTTCACATCAGTTTGTTTTATTCTTGCTAATCTAATTTCTGTCGTTATTAAAGCACTTTGTACTGTAAGTTTCTCCTGTAAGATTAAAAAAGTATCCATCTTAAAACCCTGAAACTGGATCAATTCACTCCACTAAATCAAAAAGAATTCATGGTTAACGAGGCCGTTGAGCTCTGAATGGAGTCGGGTGGATTAACTTCTCAGTCACAAAAGACAGAGCGTCTCAGCATGATATGGAGAAACTGCAGCCTCATTGAGGTGTAAAACACACGTACCTGAGGCGGGGAATGGGGGAGGCCTTGATGAAGAGGTTTTTGAACGTGTACTGTTTGAAGCTCGATGGATCTGCAGGCTCCAGCTCTTTGTGAGGAGTTTCTATGAGAACGCACGGACTCGCTCCATCCTCCGACCAACACGTCTGGAGAATGAAACAGGAGACGAGAAAACGCGTTTAAGAAAACCAGACTGTTCAGAGAGTCGGAGCTTTTGACAGTGAGGGAAACAGTGTTGGTGCGCAGCCATTGGGGTCTAGCATTAGTCTCTCTTGTTGAACTGAAGAAAAGTTTTTAAAATGTGGTTCATCCAAGTCACTCACTTATCAGATGCGGAACAGTTTTAACTAGAATGGTGTCATGACTCATGAAACTGAGGCAGTGCATGGCTGTAAATAATCTGTTTAACTCCTAACATCCAGATACAGATACTACACATTGTACGTTGAAAGATGAGAAATAAAACATCAAAATACAAATTCAGACACACTCTAAACTAAAGAGACAAAATGGATGCTGGTGGGGGGGAAAAGGGCAGGTCACAGTGGAGGGGAGGGTGGGGTGGGGCTCTTATCTCCAACAAACACACAATCACCAGAGTTAATGACATGAAGCTACACTGACCTGGATTTCATAGTTTTGTTTCTTGGCAGCAGGTTGCAGCTTCTTCTTAGACGGCTGAAGGTAAAAAAGAGAGAAAACAATAAAGCAGTGAGTCAGTGTTTGAGCTACGACGAGATAATAAACACGCGACTCTGATAACGTAAGAAACAGAGGAAACGTGTGGATAACGACACAAACCTCTGATTTTCTTTTCTTCAGCGGGGCTCTGACAGTCGGCTCAGGTGTGTTTGAATCTCTGGTTTGAAGTGTGATGCGTTCACTGAAATAAAATAATTACATCAGCACTGGGGACAGGAAACAACTGGCTGCTGATTATAAAGGAGAATCCACATCAGACCACCACAATACTGAAAACTGAATTTTGTGCCAGTACTAGCTTGGACGGCCTGGACAGTTTTCTAAATATTCTGATTTGGAAATAAGACTAAAATAGGTCAAAATACACCTGTCAAAACAAAACACATATATCTGTAATAGCTCCCAACTCATTTTCCATTAGTCACTTAATCATATGATCTTAATCATAATCTGATAACTGCCTCAAAGTTTTTTACTTTTCCAAAGTAAAGGTCTCTGGTTCCAGCTACTAAGATTAGAGTCAGTCATACATCATCGTGTTTGTGAATTTTAGTTGAACAAATCTGATATTTAAAGTTGTCATCTTGGGCACTTCTGGTGGCCATTTTGTAGAATAAATCAAAAATAATTGGGCTTATTAACTGATAATAAAAAATTACTTGTCACAGAAAACCTCCTGCTGTAGTTTTATGCCTATAACTGTGTTGGTGTCAGACTTTTTCACCATGATAAAAAGGCACATTCCTTTTTACAGTAAGACCACACCTAGGTCCCCAGACCACAGCTTGAGAACAAGCACCACCAGCTGCTTACCTGCGTCTGGACATGGTGTGAACTGTATTTATGGCTCCGCTGCAAAGAAAAAAGAAACATGAGTTTAGACACAACTTCATAAGATTATACACACAATACAGACATGAGAGAAATTAACATCCTCAAATAAATAATCCACTTCTCCCATTACCATGTGAATGTCTGAGTTTCTCGGGGCCATGTTCTGGAGCCGCTGGGCCCAGTAATCCCAGGTACACAACATGTCAGATGCTACTAAATGTGCTACCCTGGTGAGTTTGTTTAAGCCTTTAACGGAGCACAGAGCCAAGTAAAACAACTAAAATAGTCTCGTACCGCTGTGGAGGACTCACTGAAGGACCCGGGACCCACAGGGGCCCAATATGTGAGAGAAAAATCACATTTACAGACCCAGTTTGACCCTGGTCATAAGCTGTGGTTAGCTCGTGATAACACAACGCATGTTAGCCTGTGACTACAACTAATGAGCAACACGACAAAATCAACTGTCGACCGCTATAAGCTGCACACGTAAAGACTTCTGCGAGGTGCTGTGTGTTAGAAAGAAGTCTGAGATTGAACTTTGTGGTAACAGAAATCTGAACGGGACAGCCTGGTTCTGCGAGCTAGTGTGGTGACTGCAGCCAGAGAGGAGGGGGGCCGCTCGCTCTCTCGATTTCCAACAAAAAACGCTCACAAATGCTGCATCTCAACCCGGGTTTATCATCTTCGGTGATGAAACACACGTGTCCAGAAAGCTTTAGTGTGGTTTAGATGATCGAAATAACTTAAAAGTTGACTTTATTTGACTATTGAAACTCAAAGACGCGCCAATTTCCGCAGCGCAAAAGCGGGAGGATTTGAGTTCAACCTCCCAGAGCTCCTCCGAGTCTGCGGGGGAAACTAGTACAAATGACCGCTAAAAATGAACCATGCGCGCTTTAAACAAGTGAATACTGCTGGAACAAAACCCTGGGAAGCACATATATAAACGGAGACCCTATTTCAGGTCCACTAAACCCCGTTAAATTCGGATAAAAGGACTCCATCGCGAGGCTACGTTGTGGAAGGGAGCTACTGTAATTAGCAAACTTAGCTGGGTAACGGCTAACTAGGTCAACAATAACCAGCTAACCCCGATAAGTAGAGACTCGGACAAACGACTGGATTCACCCGCAAACACCTAAATATTTACCTGGTTTAGAGAAACAGGCAAAACACAGCTTTAAAACACTTTCCCCTGTAGTTACACATTTACAAGAGCAACCTCGGTGTTTTTGGACAATTAATGTCCGCTAAAAGTACGTTTTCAGTGAACCCGTCAACAGGGAGTCATGCATGAGCTAAAGAGTGTTACACACATTACACTGACATATTAAACCCCTTAAAATAACAGAAACTACAAGTTACAAACTCAAACATGGCTGCAGTCCCTCGATTATACACACTGAACGTTAAATCCATTTAGCGCAAAATCACGTTAGAAAGTGTCGATTTAAGAATATAGCGCCCAGTATAAAGCACATTAAGTCTGCGCCTGTTGAAATATGATATAAGTCTACTTATACGAGTAAAAACGTGAGCTCCGGCTCGGCGATCTTACCTCCTCAGTGAAGAATGAATGAATGCATCAGCTGTGGCGCCGGCGCCAATCCTTATGTCCGCATCTGGCTTGAGCCGCCACTGCGCATGCCCGTTCCCGGTTCACATAAACGCGCTAAACGTTTAAATTTGAAGTGCGATTTTTGCAGACGAACAGCGCCGACGTGTTTCCTCGCAGTTAAATCACAGTCCCGCTACGATAAAACCGCTTTTACGTGCGCAGGTGTGCGGATAAACTGCTTATTTACCGCGTTTCGCCGGAGCCCACATTCATTTCTAACGGCCGCCGAATCGTTGGGTGTTTTTTGATGAAAACACCGCGTTCCGCACATTCCGGTTAAACTTTAACGGCTCGGTACACGAACCCACATCGTCCCACGTCGGTCGTTTGCGGGATTTCCTCCATTTTACGGAGCTATTTGCTACTTTTTTCGCGGCACGGAAACGGCTTCCGCGTTCGAGTCCCGCCCGCGGGAGGGACCTCGGTGACGTCAGGCCAATGAGAGCGCGAGCAGCGACGGCCGCGTGCTTCCGCTGCAGAATGTAAACAGGAGGAGCACGTGCAGCAGCTGTCAGACAGATGTTCGTGTTTAAGACGTTGTTCACTGATATTTTCACTATTTCATAAGACAACGCAACTATATAAACGCCTGTACACCACTCAAACATCTGCTCTACTATTACTGCAGATTCACAAGGAGCAGTTTCTTTCATAACACCATCAACGTAGTGAACTCCTAAACCAGCACCACGCTCACATCCCCTGCACCTTGTACATTTTTGTGTGAAGATTGAGTCATGGCAACTGGACTTCTTCCTTCCAAGTGGAGACGTTTCGTTCTTGTATGTTTTTACACTTCTCTGCACTTAATCAGACTATTTGCACTACTGGTTAGATGCCAAACTGTACTATTAGTACCTGTAAAGTAACTACCTTAAACATGCCAAAGAGTAAAATGAACTCATCACAAACTGACCACAGGACCACTGAAGTAACAGGCAGTGAGACAGAAGAGCTGCATATGAAAACGTTTATTATAGGCTAATAAGAGATCACATGTATTAACTAGTAGTTCAAAAACAGATGACCCCACTTTTTAATTAGCATTTTTTTGTTTGTGACATCAGCACAGACTGAATTGACGAATCATATATCCAAAATACAAAGAAGGACACCAGTTATGTTGATAAATAAAAAAAATAATTCTAAAGTTCCTACACCTTTTTTTCTTTTTGGCAAAGTGCTGCATTATTCCAGTAAACTACACAAAAAAAAGCAAAAATATCTGACACTTGGTGAAAAACAAAAATCCCAACAACATATTCTTCACACTTAAAAAAAAACATGACAAGAGAAAAGAGTTTTTGCTACATCATTCTGTCCAATTTGTTAAGTCACTATAAAAGCTGTACACTGACTGCGTGGGTGGTGGCGGCGGGACCATCCTCCAAGTGGTGCATAGTCGGTTTCTGGCGTCTGTTTGTGTAGTTTTATTTATTACATCCACTCAGAACATAAAAAAAGCGAAAAGAAAAAAAAAAAAAAGAGTTCAAGTTCTTCATTAATGCATTATCATTACAACATTTCAACCTGGAAGGCACGTGATCCACAAATTTCAAGGCATTGAACAAAAAAACATTACAAATCCCTGTTGTTTAGCGACGGAGAGATGAGCTGAGAGCAGAAAGTGTACGTAAGATGAAAACATTAGAGGCTCCTGATGGTCTTCTCCGATCCCTTCTGTCTTTATATTTGTCTTTTTCAAAAACATCGTAGTAACACAAAACAGCATGACTGCAAAGTTCAATAATAGAGACACTCGAGGAAAAAAAAAAAGCTTAAATACACCAGAGAAAGAACCACTCTACTATTATGTACAGCAAGATTTGTTAGTGCTTTCTTATTAATCCTAACGTCCACAGAGACAAACTGAGATTCAGGAACCACACTGCAAAAGGTTTCCATCACAAGTCACTGAATCTTTACTGAAGCTTAAAATCTTGTTTCCCTTTTGTGACGGTCCACTGTCCAAGCGTCAACTTTAAATTGACTTCCTGTCATTTTTTGATCGTTTTATGTTGATGCATGACATGTTCTTTCACATAAAGTGGATGGGATTTAAACCCACAACAAATTGTGAAGTAAAATTGTTTCAATGTTATTAAAAAAAACATTTAATCAATTAATTTTGGCAGATTTTCTACACGTTCAGAAAATTGAGAATTTAAGTAAAGTTTCAGTGAGATACAGCATGGATGCCAGTTTTCATCAGAAATGAATGCAAAGTTAGAAAAAAAAGGATCAAAAATAAAAATATAAGTTTTAATTTTCTGTTTTGTTAATTTGGACTTTGATTTTGACATGATTTTCACTTGAAATATTAACATGTAAAGTAAAATATTTTATAAAATATTTAAAATTGTGCCATGAGAAGTCAAATTCTATACAGTTAACACTATATTATCATTATGACTTTCAGACTTAAATTCTTTTTCCACATTCCTAACATTTACTATATTTCTTATTTTCTTGACATAACTGGGCTTCCGTAGTTTTCAGTCACTTTGTAAGACAGCTCATGTCTTCACTCCTGCAGTGTGGTGACTCGGTCCGGGCTCCACTTTCACTACAGCATGAACATGAAACCATTCACCATTTCAGAGCACCGGAGCCGAGAACCGCTAAACACGTCAAAGTTAAAACAACAGCATCGACAAAAAATAAAATATTATTAAAAACTAATGAACAGTTAAAGGTCATTGCTACAGTTTTGGTTTAAATATTTTAACAGTTTAACAAAATGTAAGTAAGCTAACGTGAAAAATAGAACAGTTACAAAGCAAAGTATGTTTCTAAAAGCACTGAAACAATGCAGGAAAAAAAAAAGTTCTCTCCAACTGTCGACTGAGCGTCACGAGTTCATGTTCACAGACCAAGAAAAACTAAACTAGGAGTCAATTATTTCTCACAAACATTTTCATAAAGGGAAAGTTCGCTGGGACAGAGCTGGAAAAGTCCGAACATGCACAAAGAGTTGTCGGCTGTCAAGTAAATCTGCATTTTCCTAAAGTGTAAAGGTGATTGGTTATGACCCTGAGAAGTGGACTGCAGATTCATTTAATAACAAACAAACAAAAAAAGAAAAATATTCGTTTTCCATTTTGTTTTTCCCCACACTAACACAACTCCACAATCATGCCACAGATTGTACGCTAACATAACCAAACATACCTACGCAAGAAACCAGAGACGCATGTTCATACTGATATGTAATCTGTTTTTTTCTTTTCAAAAATATTTTGGAAGTTTTTTTTTTAAATAAATTTTTTTTTACATTTCTATTCATCTCAAAGCTACCGTTAAAACAAGGCGTTTAGTGATATTTAACCCAGTAATTTTTTTCCTTTCTTTTTTTTTTTTTAAAGAATATTGTGAAAAGTACTGAATTACAAAGTTCAGAGGCGGGTTCAACCAGCGCCACAGAACGAGCAGCGAGGAAATAGTGCAGTTGACAACAGGGTGATGTGGTGATGGAAATAAAGGAAAAATCCCTCAATGTGGTCCAACAGAGTGGACCTGCAGCCGAAGAAGAAACATTAATGAATATTCTATCACTGTAAAAACTAAAAATCAACAAGTCTATCTACAGTACAGTAAAAGACAAAGCAGCTGCAGTTCAGGTTTGGGTTTCAGTCAGAACTGATTCTAACGCTGCTGCTTCATGATACTCTCAGCTTTCAGTTACTACACCCCCGAGTTTCACACCTCGAAAAACCTGTGAACGTTCACGCTACGGTCAGCGCCACCAAAATCTCAGATATGAACATGAAGCAAATGTGTTGTTCAACATAAAGCACCCAAACCCGGCATTCAAAAAGTACTTCATGCTGAAGATGATTTGGTATTGCACTTCCAAAAAAGGTGGAGAGCTAACGCAATAAAACACGTATGTGGTTCCTGGGAGGCAGAAACCACAGACTAAGTTTGTTGGAGATTCCTACTCCCTATTCAATTCATCCTATATTTCCCATAATGCAACTAGATCGCGTCTGTAGATATAGCTTCGCTGCTTTGTAAACATCCTTCCGAACATGCTTTTGTTATAAATAAATGTGCTGTTGTCTGCAGCGCTGGGTGACACATTACAACTAGTTTACACATTCTGCAGCAGTTTTTTATGAGTAAATTGGCTTTGACGTGTATAATCTTCAATTCAAATTCAACACTGAAGCACAAAGAAACTGCTGTCTGATTCTGTTCTGTCTGATCTGAGGGTTTTCAAAAGGCATTCTGGGAAATGTAGGAACTCACTATGTCAAGTAAAAACTGAGATAAAATCCTATAACGTTGTCAGATCATTTGAGGGGATTTTTCCTTTAAAGTTTAGTTTCGGCTGCAGTGACTTCAAACTTTGAGGTTTGTTTCTTCAAGTTCTAGCAGTTTTTTGGGCAACACTGATCACAACACTCCTGCACTGAGCGTCACAGTGACACTGAACGTGGTGGAGTGATTTGGGATCTGAAACGTCTCCTGTTTGCCCAAAAAGTTGCCAGGTGTGAACTGATCACGCTGTGAGACGCTGCAGTAACATCTCCTGTCTGTCCTGCCGCGCTGCGAACCAGCCTCTGAGTAAAGTGACCTACAGCATTGATTCTACACGTCAAGATGTCCGTAAAGAACGAGAAGATAAAGAAAGAGAGAGAGAGGAGACGGGGGACGTCGCCGTGTCCTCCTCTTGGTGATTGGACTCAAAGCGGTCCAGCATGGAGGAGAACATGTGGACGAGAGGAGGAGGAGGTGATGCTCTTTCTTATCACATCCCTTCTTCTCAGCATCAATAGGAAGAAGGATTCTTGGATGGATGAAGAGGAGTGGGGGGAAGGCGTGGAGAAGGAAGCTATTTTCCCTTTGTCACCATCCAATCAGATTTCAGGACAGACGGGGTGTGAGCGGCGGCTGATGATGTCGACTGACTTGTTGCTGGTGATGATTTCTTGATAAGAGAAGAACAAACTGAAGCTTGTGTTCCTGTGTGACCAGTGTTTGGTTCCCATACTGCTGACAGGACTGAGGTTGATGATGAGGAGGAGGAGGGTGAAGATGTCGGGACACCTCAGAAGTTGAGTTGCCTCTGGCTGGGCTGGTGCAGGTGCACGGTGCTCGCCTTCAGGGGGCGCAGCAGGTTGAGGCGTCGCAGCCCGTTGCGGGACAGCGGTTGCGGGCGCTGGGTGGTGTTACCCGCTCGCTGTTGCAGGAGGCCGGCGCGAGCAGAAAGCGCCGCGGCGTAGCAGGCGGAGTGAAGGCCGGTGCGACGCTGAACCACCTCCTGCCTGCAGGGGGCGACAAAGACAGGAGCACAAAGTAAGTTTGTGGACTGAATATTAAAAAAAATGCCAAAATCAATGGCTGTGAGGCTTTTTAATTGAAATTTCTGTTTGATTAAAAAATGGTTTACTAAACGTATTTAACATTTTGTTTCATTTTTATCAGCTGGTAATTATTTTATTGACTTCCCACATTCAGAGAGTTTCTCTGATATAAAGCGGAATCGCTCTTCAGAGATTCTCTTACAGATCCAGTCACTCTGTAAGAGAAACAGCTGCGTGGCTCTCAGGACTTTACCTGTGACGAGGGTTCTCCAGTGTGCGTCTTGCCTCCTTCTTCCCACCCGAGGCCGTTGTGGCGGGGGGGATGTTTTCGGACAACAAACCCAACTCTAGGTCCAGGGATCGCGGCAGCGGGTCGAGGGTCAGTCGGGCCGGGCTGTGGTGGGCATAAACGGACATGCTGGGGTGTTCGATCAGGAGGTTCTCCAGAGGGCTGGTCTCCAGAAGGACGGGCTTTCCGCCACAGCCTGTGAAGCAGGGTGGGGGGGTGACGAACCAGCTCTCCTCCAGAGAGCAGGCGTTCAGACGCAGGAACCCGCTCTCATCCTCATCGTCCTCTTCATCCTCCTCCTCCACGCCACCGTCCGGGTCTGTGTCGGCCGTGGAGTTAAGGGAGGTGCAGGAGGCGTAACAGATGGGGGGGCTGGCCATGGGGGACGGGATCATCACCAGATCTCCCTCCTCCTCCTCTTCCTCCTCCTCCTCGGGGCCGACAGTGGATCCAGACAGGCCGTCACCACACGGAGCGGAGCAGGCTTCAGCTGCAGAGACACATCAGTCACATTATTCTTTAACACTGATTCTATTATACAAAGCTGGTGAAATGAGATTTTATGTGGATCAGTCAGATTAATGAACACAACAGGTTCCTTGAAATGTCTGTTCAGGAAGGGTCACTGGTTTCAGTAACATCAACTTGAAACACACGCAGCACCTGCAGTCTGCCAGCAGGGGGCGCCGTGGCCTGTCAGTGCAGCACCAGATGTAAACAATCATTCTGTTGATGCTGCAGGCCGATGAGCAAACAGCTCAGCGTCACGTGACAAACTGAACTCTCCGCCTGAAACACGTTTTATCTGTCTGCGTGTGTGCTGCCTGTCTCACGCTGAGAGAGCACTTTAACCTGCCCCGGTCTCTACAGGAAGCCGCAGAAACGACACCCGCGCTGCTGTTTGCAAAGTGGGAGTCTCACCAAAAGCTGCTTCTGATGATTCACAGAGACACAGGAAGGTGCTGAAAATAACTCGGTTCTGTTTAAGGAGCTGATATTTTCTGCTGTGGTCAATTAAACCTGGTGAATAACAGCTCAGCTCCTTGAACGTCTGTACCCAACATGCCCCCCCCCGACCTCTGCGCACAGACTATTTACAGTATCTGTATGTTCCTGTACATGTGAGCGAGTGTTTGCAGCTCACTTTACACACGTGACATTAACACCCCCTCCTGGTGGAGCTGACAGTGGAATCCTTGTTTACTGACAACAGTCCTGAGAGGCTGCAGAGTCCTGCACCCAGCAGCTGATCTGCACGCTGCCTTTATCCTCTCAGCAGCAGCAGCAGCAGCAGCATGGCCCCTGCTGTCCACGTCCGTCAGCAGCTGAACTCTGCCTCCAGAGGCTGCAGGAGTTTGCAAACTAACGAGGTTCAAGTGTTTGGCATCAACAGCAGGAGAGAAGCTCTGTTATCGAGGAGCAGCCGTGTGTGTTCAGACTCTGACCGGCTGCGTGTCGGGCTAATGAGGTCAGGGTGGATTATGAATGAACCAGCTGACCTTACTCACAACCCATGTGAACCACAGAGCCTCGCCTCACAGAAGATGCCACATGCAGGCGGGATTTAGCGACACAGGATCACAACTTCAGATTTACTTTGACGATCACTGATCAAAACAAACACCATAACTAAATGGGCTGCACACGGATGTGAACATCATCATCATCGAACTTCAATGTTTGTATCTGCTGCTGCTCTTACTTCCACCTACACAGAGAACATGTAGCGACGTCAAAGACACACTGACGGGAAACTTTGGCTTAAGCGAAGATACAAACTGAATCAGTCGCACTAATCACCAAATAATTTGACTCCAGTCATCAGACGCTGATTTTAATCTTGATAATTAGTTCACTGGTTCAGTTATGAACATTTACAGCTTCTTTATTCGTCTCTGTTGCACCTGGAAAAACGCTCTACATCCAGGTGGGCTTGCCTGTTAGGCGGGTGGTAGGGTGGGTGTTAGAAGCAGCTCCGTGCCCATACATGTCCACCTCCACAGGCCCAGAACGGGAACCACCACCATCTATTTTTACCTCCCCTGGGTCCTCAGACGCTTTTGTTTGACCTTTTTACAGGTTAACTCCCATAAACTGCCTCCCCGCTCCCCTCCCCTCCCCCGCCGGCCTCCGTTTCTCGCCTTCTCCTGTCCTGACATGTTCACACAGCTGCGGAATCGGAGACAAGTCAAGTTGGGTCAAGACCGGTGGCGGGTGAACGCCGGGCCAAACGGAAACTGTGCCAGGATTCACTCGGAGCCATCTGTAAGCGGCTGCAGTGTGTGAGGTTTCTGTGCACAGCTGTGTGTTACTGTGTGTGTGTGTGTTGGTGAAGCTCTCTGCGTGGCGTGTCTGTTTTGACTGGGATCTTTTTTTAATGTCAGCTCTGGAAACTTGGCTCCAGTCTCACCTGCCATTAAAACAGCTCAAGTGTCTTTCTGTCCAACTCGCTCTCTCTGGATAGACCAGCTCTTAATCCTAACTCGAGATCTGCTTACGAGCTTTTACTGAACCAGTCTTCAGCAGTGAGCCAGATGTGCTGTGTTGTTTCTGCACAAACACGGGAGCTGGATTCAAACTGTTAAAATGTGTTTAAGACGTTTAAGTCGCCGAATAAACAGGAGTGATTCTTTTCTCGAGACTTACCCAGGTAGTTAACCAGGATCCAGTCTTCATCCTCCTCCTCCTCCTCTTTGCCGTCTCCAGGTCTGCTGCCTCGACTCATCTCCTCCATGTCGTCCCCGAACAGAGCGCTGGCGAACCTCTGGAACATCCCAGGACGTCCTGCGAGGGTGCGCGGCTGAGGGAAGAGGTGGATGAGTCGTGCGGCTCCGGGCTACGGCGGGGAGGCGCAGCGGGCGCTTTGGTCATCAGCTGCGGGGTTCACGGTGGCTGGAGGACTCCGGAAAGGTGCTAAAGTGCATCAATAAGGAGTGGTCATGGATCATCTGAAGACCAGGAGACGCAGACTGGACATCGCTTGACGTCAGGGTCAATTTGATTTGTGCAAAAACAAAACAAGAAAAAAGCCCTGAGAAGAGAAATGAAAAGAAAGAAATTGGTTTAATGAACAGACTCAAGATCCAACAAGCTGCTCTGTGGTTTTGGTCTCTACCAGCTTCTGAGGAAATATCTCAGATAACTCAATATGAAGCTGTATGTTTCCTAGAAACTGACATTTACAGTGTTGGTTTTGCTGCGTGTGAGGAGTTTTTGGTCCAAAACAGAATATGGGCCAGTCAAGAACCTCAGCAGCTGGTTAAGCAGTTATCAAGTTACCAATGACCTTATCTAATCACACGGACGCTGTAAATGACGTGTGAATACAGTCAGGGCTCCGGGTTAAGGAGAAAACTACCTGCACCACCTCTTTAATACGACTCCTGTGTGTTTTTACTGTAACAGTCTGATCAGATTTCACCTTTCTTCCTTCAGCTGGATAAAAACTAGATATTTAAAGACATCTCTTGGGGCTGTGGCTGTCACTAGTTTCTAACACTGACAACAGGAAACATGTTGGTTTTACCTGCAGAGCATCATGTTCCTCATTGGACAAATACAACACATACACAACAATGTCCCTGAGATAAACGGAGTAAAACACATATGATGTTGTGTTAGCATGTTAGCATTAGCTCTGAGCTGAATAATTTCCTGTCAGGCCTGATGGAGGCGAGCAGAGAGAAGCCGTCCTGTCCGTGTTGGATCCATGATCAGTGTCCTCACAAGAAGACAGGGAGGGGTCCTCTGGCACAGTTTTAGTGGACTGAAGCCAGAGGTGCTGCTTCTGCCCCCCCTCACTTTACAATATCTTCATGACCCATTAGTGCAGAGGATCAAAATGGTGGAGATCTGATTGTTTCCTCTGTCACACATGATAAGAAACTGAATATTTAAAGACGTCACATTTATCACCACACTGACCCACAGTGAAAATAATAATCAGCTCCAGCTGGGTAACAGTGAGAAGAGCCTTTTTTTACCCTGTGTTTTGCCTCTCAGGCTACATTTAACCCAGTGATTTGTGGCACCACGAGCATCCAGACATAAACTACTCAGGGCTGAAAAACGACTGTATATATAATTCCTGGATTAAACAGCACAAGCGCAGTTTGAAGTGTCGTTTTCCAGATTGACAAAATGCAGCATATGTGACCGACACTGTGTCCTGAAACAAAACCTCCTTAATCCTCAAATAGAGCTGTTACTGCAAAATGTTACTGGTCACTTTAAATGTTTTGTAAAAATAATGTAATGATCCTGATGGAGCAGTAACTTAGCACAACAGTTGTGGAGTAGTAATAAGTAGTAAAACTATCATTAAAATCTAAATTGTATTTTGATCCTTATACGGCCGTAAACGCCTCACATGCAACAGATGATCTACCAAAGTCCACACGTCCGACGTTTTCTACCAGCACTTGAACGCGCACCGGATTCGAATCCAACGCCTCGTCCACATCTGTGGGGCGTTCACTTCCTCCGGTGCCAGCTCGTATTTCTCACATTCATTAGATGCAAAAGAAGGAAACACAATAGAAGACAACTGCAACAAAAGCCAAACCCGTCGAGCTGAGACGGACACAGAACAGAGAGAAAGACTGAAAGAGGCTGATAATCTGCTGCACCTGTTCCTCCTCCTCCTTATTCACCCTCCTCCACACCACCGCCACATTTCAGGGATTCAAACTAAATATCAACGCATTTATTCTCTTTGTTATCATCACCACACACTGAAGAAAACCAGCTTCGGGCTTCTTCTGTGTTTTAAGTCCGATTAAGTGATTCACATGTGGCTCCTGCAATTAATGCGCCTGTTACATCATGTCATCATTATTCATTCATGCAAGTGTTAAACAGGTTGTAAAACAGCCAGACTGCGATTAAAACCCTTAAATCCTACGCAGCTGTAGTTTGTAGGCAGCAGGATTAAAATAAAGCGCAACGGAGGCCTCATAATCAGGGATCTGCTGTAAATGTAGATAACAAATTAACATCTTGTTCGATTAATCGACTCTCTGGCGTGCAGAAAACAACAGAACAGTGAAAATGTCCATCACGACTTTCTCAGAATTCAACATGACGCCTCTAAATGTACGAAACGTTTGAATATGGTGAATGTCTAAAAAAAAGGCTACAAATCCTCATTTGGGAAAACACGGAAACAGACTTTATTTGACATTTTAACCCAATAATCAACCGAGAATCAACTTGTTTTTCAGCTAATGTTCTTTAACATAAACCCACCGACTAATCGGCTAACTATTTTAGTGTTAATGTGATTTACAAACCAGTATGTCGGGCTGCAAAAGCCAAACTGGTCCAACGCTAATCTGGAGCAGACTGAGTTTCTCGGTTACAAAGAGAATGGGTGGAGGCTGTAATTCTACACCCGCGGGGCACAATCGCATAGTCTGTCTGCTAAACTTTTATCCTCATAAATGTGTCATGTAATAAAATTCAAATAACACCAGAACACACGACTCTTTCAGCGTGGTGAAGATAAAACGCCGAGTCCTGCGGAGGAAACACGGAAACCTCGTTAGCGACACTGAGCTAAAGCGGCGGAGGAATCCGGCTAAAAAAGCATCGCTGATGTTTAAAACGCATCAAAACCTGTTAATGTCCGTGTGTCTGTTGGAAAATGAAGCTTTAATGTGGCTCAAAGGGTGAACGGCGACAGAAAGAGAAGCGTTGGAGTCACGGAGGACAAACAAAGAGCTCACCTGCGGCAGCAGCAGCAGCAGAAGAAGAAGGAGATGGAAACGAGTTCGAAGCGTGATTAAAATCCTTAAAAACTGAGGTAGGTACGTTACTTTTCGAAAAATTGAAAAACGTGAGTTTTCTTCGCGGAAGAAATAAATATAAAGGCGCAGATCTAAGGACAGTACATGAGGAGTCACAGTGCGCGGCGGCGTTTTTGTCCTTCGTCCGTTTCCTCCTCGATCCCCGACTGCTCCCTCTTTTGTTGTTGTTGTTGTGGAGCTCCAACAGCTGATCGCCGTGACGTAGGCGGGGGGACAGCCTATGGCAGGGGGCGAACCGTGAGAGCGCTCGGCCAATCAGAACGCGCGGCACGGACTATCACTGGGTCACGTGACGCGCGTCTCCAAACGCGCTGAGGAGGACATGACCGGGCAAAACGCGCCGGGTTCGGGCCCAGGAACGGGCCCATGCATGTGTCACAGTCTTTACTGAACATAAAACACGCTGTGACGTCTTTGTTAACTCTTATCATCCACGTCACTTTGTGTAAATAATATTTCTCTGGACATGACATGAAAACTATTGATGTTCCTACCAGTCCAGGTGTGCAGGTCAGAAACGTCAGTCCAAAAACAGGAGAGGAGTGGTTTCCTCATCCATTTCACAAAAGACACATCTGCAAGTACTGGATACCTGCTGTAATATTAATAATTATATTTAATTCTAATATTCATCAGGAACCGTGCAGACTGGAACATGAGAGCCTGGAGACCCAGTATCCACACAGCTATGAAACAAGACGATTCAACACCTTGTTACAACTGTGCAGCAGATAGTGTTAAAAGTGGAATAACACACACTGGAGAGGCCCAAGTTCAGTTCATTTCAGGTGGCACACTTCCCACAATGCTCTGCTCCTAGTCTGGATCTGCTCATCACCCGCTCCTCCGTCTGCCTGCTGTGACCTCTGACCTCCTGCCGCCTGGCGCTCACACCCCTGCAGAAGCTCCTGCCTCTGTCCAGAAGTGGCCGTACCGGCAGGCGTCGATGCTTCAGTGACGAAGGTTTGTAACACAAACAAAAAGAGGCGTCGTGTTGACACGGAGGAGCAGACGGAGGAGCTGGTGGAGACGGGAGGAGTCTCTGTGTCAACACTGTCACTCTGCACATTCTTGTCTCTGCTTGTTTGTCTTAATCACAGTGGACACTGCTGGTTGTGCTGTAACTGGGGAGGAATGCCGCCTCGGCCTCTAACGTCCTCACACTAATTATTGGTCCACAAGCAGAAAACATGAGGAGCCGTTTCCTGTCAGTCCGCTAACACTCACAGAGCGAAGAGAGGTTTTAAAAAAGTCTTCACCAGACTGACACTAACTTCTCTGCAGAGAAAGAATCCGAGTGACTGTGGCGAGCTCGTGACCTCTAACGCTCGCTGTGTCTCTTTCAGGACGCATCACTTGTTTGTTCTAATGTTGTTTGTGTTAGTTCTGCATCTATTTCCATTTCATCTATTTTCATTTTTTGTGTTGCTTTAATAGTTTTGTTCTCTTGTTGTTGGCTTTGTACATCTGTGGTCGTTTTGCATCTCATGTCGTCACATTTGATCTGTCTGTATTCAGTTTATGTGTCTTTGTGGCTGTTTGTCATCACTTCATGATCCTTTCCCACCTCGTTCTGGTCATTTTGTGTCTCTTTGTGGTCACTTCATGGGTCTTTGTGGTTGTTTTATGTCTCCTTTAAGTCATTTTGTATCTATGTGTCTGCAGCTTCACTAAGTTTCACTGATCAGCTGCCTAATAATACAGATCTTAAACCTTCCAGTCAGACATGATTGTAACCTGCAATGTTTTGCTAAAACTGAAAAGATTCTCACCATGTCTGGCATCGTGATCCACCCGACCCACTCTGCTTCAGTGTCTTTAATCAACATGGGAAGCAGGTCACAGGGACAACGTGTTACCATGAATAAAAAAAACAAGGTCACACCTGTTCTTTTTCTGACATTACAGCACTGATAAGACGCTGTTCCCCACCTGTTGTGTTTTCTTTCCACAGTGTTACATCACTGTGCTGTTTATCAATCAGGCAGACGTCAAGGTCTCGCAGAAGGTCCACTCCCTCTCTTAGTGGTTACTTTAGAATATATAAATGATGATGAATCATAGATAAACGCGTCAGGTGTAAAAAGAGTTGATCACAGTGAGTCAGATAACTGCTGATAACAGAAGTCAAATATATTCCAGGAAAACTACAAACTAAAAGCAAACTAATGTTAATGTGGATCAAGACTCACAGCGGGTCAGCAACTAATCACAGGTTCAGTGGTTTGATTCCCGGCTTCTCCTGTTTACATGTTAAAATGTCTTTGTTCTTCTTCTCTGCTGCAGCAGCTGATTTATGTTCCTCTTTGGTTTGTCTGTGTGTGTCTGTGTGTTGTTGGGACTATCGTGGACACAATGTCCTGGCTGCCAACGGAACAACCAGCCTCGCTCACAACAACACACAGGCGTCTTCGTTCTGCTGCGTCTTTTACATAATCTGGATAATGTTTAGTGTCGCTGTTGCACAATTCTGTTCTCTGTGAAAACTGCAGGGGTCAACGGCCTCTTGTTGTTGTCACTGACGTTTTACTGAGGAACATACAAGGAGGCTGGAAAAACAGTCTGTTATCATCATTATCAATCGATCTTTATTCATATAACCTTCTGTCCAGGTAAAAGTGTTTTCATCAGACAACTCAGCAGCATAAAGAGCTGCTGTCCTGCAGCTGGAGGCTCAGAAACGACGCACTGGTTCAGAGAAATGTGAGGAGCTTTCATTACACCATCCTCTTCTCGTTTGAGCTTTACACCGTCACTATGTGTGTAAGTGGTTCGAACGGCGTCAGTGTGAAGCTGAACACACAAAGAGCGATGGAAACAAAATGACAACACAGAGCGAGAGAGAGAAGTTCAAACTACTTCCTTGTTTCCATAGACACCCCCACCCCCCCACCCCGGTCTAATCCAGCTGCAGATGGGTACAGGAGATGGGGGTTTCCAAAACTCCCGAATCATCTGACAAACACTTGTGAAGGAGTTTGGAGAACATGGACGTCGCTTTGTGTGATGAGTTTTTCAGGCCTGAACACAGCAGATGTTCTATAACAGAAACACACATCTTCAGACATCATTCACATGATAAATCCACCGTCAGTGACTGAAAACAAGCTGCTGCTCTTCATTAGTGTGGAAACTAAACTTCTAGCAGGGGCCCAGTGTTTGATGCTCAGAGGATTCTGGGTGGAGTATCACTTTATCTCATCGTAAGCTCTGACACGCAAGACCACAAACACTAAACACACCCAGAGGAAGAATGCAGTGTGACAGAGGTGGAGGGTTTGATGAGCAGATATCAGACACACACACGCCGCGACTCAGACGATCCTCACGCACCGAGCTCAGCGGGAAAACTGAAATATGACATCCTGCTCCTGAGTTACATCAGCTGGGCTGGGCTGAGCACAGGGGGGAGGCGGGCCGGACGGCAGAGCCCAAAGGTCATAGGCTCTTAGCACGCTGTCAGTCACCTCTGTGAGCCACTTCTCTACTGGCTGCTCTCCAGCCTCCAGCTCATAAAGTGGGTTAATAATAGCGGTGAAGTCATAAAACGCAGCCTGTTTCCCTTCTCCATCAACATAAGGAGGAAAAATAAGTCGAGGGAAGAAGATGAGTCACAGAAAAAAGAAAACTGCATAAATAATGACACATCGGTTTATTAAAGGAGCAGCAGGACTAGACGTCAGCATAAACTGAAGCTTAAAGGTTGAACTGTTGGAAGCTTCTGCCAGCCACTGAGAAGTGTCATCAATTTCCATTCTGTGTTTTAGTGGAAGAAAATCTCTCGTGTTTCTGGAGCCCGGCAGGGGTGGGACCGTGGACGATTCACTGAATACGTATGCTGGTCTCAGGCCCAGCTGATGTAAATGTTGCTCGTTAGTCACTGGAGAACACAAAACAGCCACAAAGAGATGTAAAGTGACTCTGGAGAGATGTTACATATGTGTGAACAGGCACATAATGGAGACAAAACAACCACATCCATTTAAAAAGAAAAGCACAACAGATGCAAAGTGCAGGACGAGACACGAAAATGATAACACAAGCTGTTAGAGTGGGGGTGGGGGGGTGCTTACATGTCTTCCTGGAATCAGACTATTCAGGAAGAAATTTTGCTTTAACCTTTTTAACATTTTGCAAAGCAAACAGTCAAGGATCCATATTCAGCATTAGTTCCTCCTCCTGTTCTCTGACATTTACAGTTCTACAGTTCCCATCAAGCTTTGGGTCCTGCAGGTATAATGCTGTCCAGCAGTCAGCACGGTGTGGACGTCGCAGTTATCTGCACCATGAAAACCGAAGCAAAAAAGATGGTCTTCCTGAACGCGTGTCAAAGCGAGCAGGATGGTGACACAGGAGGAAAAATTGTGTTGCCTTACACACAATTTGTCCACTGAGACATCAACAGACATTTGCTCTAATGTTTCCTGACACGAGGAGGATGTGGGAAAGAAAAACAACAGGGAGGAAACTTCCTGACGTTTTTCAGGCCTGTTCAGAAAACTGGACTAAGACTGTAGGTCAGACTGAAAACACCTGCCGCCTTCAAATCGGAACAATTTAAATCAACGTTTAACAGCTTGTTCAATCTGGATCTGAATCTGTGAAGCTTCTTCTCCAGCTGAACAGAACTCGATGTCCTGATGTTCTGGTGCTGCTTCGCATAAAAACAGATCCAGTTTCCATAGAGAGTGTTAGAGAGTCAACCTTTGGCCACTCATGATCAGAAACAGAACACAGAGAGTCAACAAAAAAGAAGAAACTGTTAGGAAACCACCAACACAACTGCCAACCTTAAACTTCCTTTAAAGCTGATCAGAACAAAATGTGAGAGAAGAGTCAGGACTAACTTTACAGATTACCTGGAATCACTTTTCCTTTGACTCCACGTTGTTGCCAAAACCTGCAGACCTGGAAGAAGCACAGGTAACTAAAAATCTAAACAGGCTCCTTATCAGTTCTCTTTTCTTTACAAAGGCCGATTGTCTCTTTGCACGTGGACGACACAGACAGGATTACTGATGAGTCTCTGCACAGGGAATGAAAGCAGAGATGTTGACTCAGAGCCTGCTAAGACCTTGATGTTTCCCTCCACAGATGGTCAAACAGGATTACTGAACGTGCTGCACACTTGAAAGTGCTTAATGACAACCACAAGTCATCCAGTGATGCTAAAAGAACAACAGCAGAACAGAGACACAGAGTTTATCCTTGAAAACGGATCGACCTCGATAGAAAAATCACATCTTATCACAGTCTGGCAACAGACTGAAGCATTCAAAAGAAAAATCATCTAAATATGCAGCAACCAGTTAGCTTAGCATAGTGCAACTACTGGGACCGTTTAAACAGCCACAACCACCATCGTGTGGACTCTTGCTCCATCTCCTCCATGAATACAGATTTGTTTGGTGTGTGTAGAGTGTGCAGGCCCACTGGGTGATGGTGCACTACAGCTGAAGCTCACGAGCACTTTCTCAGCTCGCTGCTGCATTTCATCAGCTCACGACCAGCAGATCTGATGAAACTCTCTTCATGGTTTCAGATCGTTTGTGACACAATCTCAACATGTCTGATATCTGATGCAATGTTGGTAAATGTTAAGAGTATTTCAACCAGCTCTGGCAGAGAAAGCATCCTCACAGGTTTTGTTATGCTCCCGCAAAGGAGGATTATTAAAAGCTGACCTGATTCTCGAGCTGCTCCCAGATTCCTGCAGCTCCTCTGTAAACGATGAACTATATCAATCTGACCCGCAGGGCAAACCAGCCTGCTCAAAACGTCACCGTGTGTGTTCACATGCAGCCTGTCAGTCAGGCTGCAGGGGAATATGTAGTTCAGCATTTTAAACTACATCTGGACACATTACTTCCCCACACTAAGGCTGTAGTGATGAAGGTAACATGCTTTTTCCTGCAGCTTGTTGTGTGTTGTAAGGAAAGAGGAGAAACAGAGAGACAGCGTGGAGTGTGTATTTTTTAAATCTAAAAATGTCCAGTGAGCAGCTCCTCACCTCCTCTCAGATAAAACACATGAAGCTTCTGCAGTTTGACGCCAAACATTTAACAAACAGACAAAAAGCTGATAAGGAAGAGAGTGAGTAGTAAAGAAATGTATGACCCAGAAGTGAAACAAGAACAAAGTACGTTTTTCACATTAACTCGTCAAGCGTACAGCCCATGGTGGAGGTCAGAGGTCAAACACACGCTCCAGTGAACTTCAAATCGCCAAAAAAAGCCCGAAAGCTGCAGTGACCTGCAGGTGAAACACAACACGACAAGCAAGAAAACGTCTGTAGAACAGCAGAGAGTCCAGACGGTGACACTAAACGCTGAGTGGACGAGCTAAAAAATGAAGAAGCGCCACAGGAAATCAGTCTGGAAACTTTTAATCCGACAGAAAAGCAAACAGACGTGCAGAACTGTTGAAAATGTGATTTATTGGAAATAAAATTAAAAACTTGTCCTACATGATCCCCTTATGTGACGTATTAACCTCACAGTTGTAGTTCAGACACAAACCTCAGTGAATGATAAGAAACATTATAAAACTGTGAATAAAACCTCCACAGCCACGACTGAACCTCAGTCAAAGTTCATCTGTTAAATTTCATCCTGAGAGTCAAAGTCGTCCAGTCCAAAATCCTTGTTTCTGCAGTTCCCAGCGTCAGCTCCGGCGCGTGAAGCCGCTCCGTTGATGTTCGTCAGTGGGACGTAGGAGTAGTCCCGAAGTTTAGGAAAGTGAGCGGCCGCTGAGCCGCGACTTCCCCATACACAGTGAGCCAGCAGGCTGGCTGATAGGAGGGCCAGGGTCAGGGTAATGATCAGCCAGGTCAGTCTGAGGAGAGACAGAGGAAACCACCATGACCTCACCTAGCCAGGACTAGTCTGTGATGGTTCTGGTTATTAGGAGAAGTCAGTTAACGTGGGTCATCACAGTGTTGTTTACATGCAGCGGATCAGAAGTCAAATTTGTCTGAAAACAGACGGTCAGTGTCTCTGTCTCAGACCTGCGCTAGTTTCAGCTTTACAGGACAAGTCTCTGGGCTCTGATGAAGCTGTGGTCCTGTGGGTGTGTTGGATTTGTTTTTACCTGTGTTTGTGTTTGTCTGTTTGGGAAACGTACAGTGAATAATGAAAAAGCTGTCATCACCACCACTCTTACTCACGACAGATGGTTTATAGCTTGTTCTAACTGAGAAACTAATCTGATAACATGCTGTAAAAGGCAGTGGCGTCTATTTCCCTTCTCGTGCAGTGATTTGCTAAGTTGAACAGCCAATCAGAGTGGTTTACCTCATGGTCTATCCATCTGCCAATGGCCGACATGAAACACATTCATATTGTTGACCTTGCATGAAAAGTGACAGGTGTGTAACTGAAGAGAAAAGAGGTTTTAGCGTTACATAAAGGGTCGAACACAGCTCCACCCCCACTAATCCGATGTCAGGGGGAGGTGGTTTGGGAAGCTCTGACCGTTGGACAAGCACTTCTAAATAAGACTGCCAGCAACTGATACGAGTGAAATGTTCCTTCCTTTGGTTAAATAAGGGTTAAAAGAAATGAGGATTAAACAAACACAACTACTCCTTCACGGAGCACTTTGCAGACACCATAGCAACAACTAACAATCCCTAACTTGCATGTGAAAGGTAAAGAGGCCGATGAATGCAGCCCGTCCTCAGTGTGTTGGCCTCGTTTACATGTAAGAGCAGAGTCTGAGACAAAAAACCAAACGCAGGCCTGGGCTGGATCTATTAACGAGACAAGAGGACGGACGCGGTGTGTTCAGGGATATGATTATTCTTTGGTAAATACAGCATGTTAAACTGTGAAATGTTAATCTGCTGCCACAGGTGATTTCTCACCTAAATAAATCTCTATGTGGGAATAAATTCAAGCTGCACAGATAGAAAATACATTCTGCTAACAGCACGCTGCTAAAGTGAGCAGCTGTTCTAAATCTTCTAACATCTGGTTGGCAGATGGTTGATTTCACATATTTTTCTACGTCTGAGGGGAAAATCTTCATCTGCCGAATGTTAGTTATTAATAAAAATCACGAGAAATAACTTGTTCCATTCACATTTCTCTGAGTTCTGTGCTTGTTTTGCATAAAAAGGAATATGTGTAATGTAACTGGAAGAAAAAAACGCGCTAACACAGCAACAGTTTGCTGCTCAGACATGAACTGTGAACTACGAACAGCAGAGGTGATGCAGGGTTCACGTGTGGCGACCTTTAGCACTTACTCTGTTAGATGGGGCTGCTGCCTGTGAGCTTCCTCCTCTTGTCTCCATGATGAAAACATCTGTTTGGCCAGACAGTGTCCAGCTGTGGAGAGGAGGAGGAGGAGGAGGAGGAGAGATCAGTAAAAACAAAAACAGGTCAGTAGTTGTAATCTCATGTGGTGTGTACATGAGGAAAATCAGCCAACTGGCCCGTGTTCTTGTAAATTACCTCCTTGTATTTTAAACGTAACAGATATCTGAGTATTTCATCAGCTGAGTGAAAAAGTGACTGTTTGTTTTTGATAATCTGAAAGAGAGAAACACGCCAACACTACACCTCAGAACCAGCTTTTTAATATAAAACCCTAAGCAGCTCCTGTTTGCAGTGAACCTGACTGAACTTCTCCGTCTAAAACAGACCATCACATCACACTTGCTAATTTATACACACTTTACGGTAAAGAAACAACATATCTGTGGTACTCAACTGATAGGATATTTGTGGTAAACATATCCGATAAAATGTCATGTTTGACGGGGGAATTCTCATTGTCCATGATGTCCTCAGACATTAAATAATAAGTTTTCATGATTTTCTACATGGTAAACTTTGTATTATGTTTCTCTGATGACCCATTATGTACAGTATGAAAATCAAGTGATTAATTTGAGTAAAAGTCATTCCTGTCTTCACATAGAACACGTAGAGGCTCATGTGCAGCTGAGTTACATTTCCAGTTCCCTCAGTCCAGCCGGTTCAGTGCTGCCCTGTTTGCGCCGACAGAGACTCAACTGTGTCTACGTCTGCTACATGCAAATAGGCAAACATCGCTAAATAAAAGCTCACACAGCTAAATACACTGTAGTGATTAACACCCTCTGTGTCTTTTTACCCAGGCGTGAGGCTGAGACGCACAGTTTTAAACACATTCAGTGTCTCATTTCAGTCTCTCACTCGCTGGAATTATGCGACACTTTCATGGACAAAGTGAGTGTGTGTGTGTGTGTCTGTGTGTGTGTGTGTGTGTGTGTGTGTGAGCAGCACAAATAGATCAGAGCTTAGCGAGTTCATAAATAATCCAAATAAATGACCTGACGCTGGTGCTGCACCACAAACATGTAGTGATCAGACCCCATACTGGGTCAGTGTAACCAACACACACAGACACACACACACAGACACACACAGACACAGACACAGACACAGACACAGACACACACACAGACACAGACACAGACACACAGACACAGACACACACAGACACACACAGACACACACACACACACACACACACAGACACACA
>JAUYWH010000008.1:1231555-1251996 GCA_034779795.1 Ctenopoma multispine
GATAGATAGATAGATAGATAGATAGATAGATAGATAGATAGATAGATAGATAGATAGATAGATAGATAGATAGAATCAGGCAGAGGTCACCACAGGGAGAGGAAACTATTATGTAACTGAAATCATGTCCACTGAGTGAGTGAAGCATGACACGACTGCCTTCTAGGCCAAGGTCAGTTAATACATAACACCTTCTTACTTTATCGACTGTATTTGTTTTTATTTTTGAGTTGCATAATCACACAGGACTGGACACAGCTCACATTCAAACTTCATTTCATTTGACTTTATTTTAGTTTAGTTGTGTACTTTCTTTACTTTTAGCATCAGAGTCTTTTAATGGAGGAGTTGGTCTGTGTGTCTTTGTGTCTTTATCTTTGCGTGCACAATTTGACTATATACACATTTCCACATGTTGTTTCTCCGGACTTAAACTTACACTAATGTAAAGTAACAGCCTGTCGGTGAGCAGCAACTACGTTAACCAGGAGAAAAATAACACAAATATCTCACAAGACTCTCAATGCATGCTCAATAACCCAGGTAAGGAAACCCTAGAAAGTTGATTTTGTTCACCCCAACCGGTCGAGGCAGATGGCCGCCCACCATGAGCCTGGTTCTGCTGGAGGTTTCTTCCGTTAAAGGGATTTATTAAGAGTGCTGCTCAGGTGGGACTGTTGGGTTTTATACATTATTATGTATTTACTTATATTTAGTAAGGTCTTAAACCTTACACTGAAAAGGGCCTTGAGATGATTTTGTTGTGATTTGGTGCTATATAAATAAAGTTGAATTAGTTTTTTTTTATTTTTCAATACACAAGAGCACTAATGTACAGTACTGTGCCGAGGTTTAATGTATTTTAGATATTTAGATTCTTATTCATCACACAAAGCAGTCTGAGTGGCATTCTCACATTTGGAGTTGGCTGCTGCTTCTACCTTCCTTTTCCATTCCAAAAAACATGAGTCCTGTGTGTATACAGCCCTGTCGAGTGCCAGGGTGTTTACCTGCTAAGCAAGAACAACTACTACGTGCTTTCACTTCATGAAGACAATGGAAGTCATTAATATAAGAATGAAAGTATAAGCAAAACATGCCATGAATCTGATCTAGATTTTTCTGAGGTCTTTTCCTCAAAAAAGAGGTGTGGCCCCTACAGAGCCATCATCGTCTACTGTACATCATGGAGTCATTCTGGGACTACAAGAAGATACTAAGCCAAATAAATCCACTGAACAACTAAGAAAACCAGAACAACCTACCTGCCAGTTACCTGAAAACTGTAATACATAACACCTTCTTACTTTATCGACTGTATTTGTTTTTATTTTTGAGTTGCATAATCACACAGGACTGGACACAGCTCACATTCAAACTTCATTTCATTTGACTTTATTTTAGTTTAGTTGTGTACTTTCTTTACTTTTAGCATCAGAGTCTTTTAATGGAGGAGTTGGTCTGTGTGTCTTTGTGTCTTTATCTTTGCGTGCACAATTTGACTATATACACATTTCCACATGTTGTTTCTCCGGACTTAAACTTACACTAATGTAAAGTAACAGCCTGTCGGTGAGCAGCAAAACACTGAACAACTAAGAAAACCAGAACAACCTACCTGCCAGTTACCTGAAAACTGTATGTAATACCAAAGGACTGATTTTATTTAGATTTTACTGCGATTTGCATATTAACAGAAATGTTTGCACAGTACTGCACGCCGCCATGAAATGTGTATTGAAGACTTTACGTGCTGTTTTAGTACAAGTATGTTTGAATCACTACAAATTCAGCCAGATAGCTTTCATGTTAATAAGCCACAGTGTTTATCAGCTGGTAAACTGATGGTTGCTCACACTAAAAATAAGATCTTATATTGTCTATCTCTGACTGGTTTCAGTTGGACTGTGGCAGCTTTTTTATGTTAATAATAAAATAAACATCATTCAAATATAGTACTGCGGTCTATAAAATGTAAAAAACTATTTAACGTTTAAGAGGGTTTAATATTTTTATACCATCAATAACCCAAATGTTGAGGATATGCAGGATACAATGAAAAAAAACCCCAAACTCTATAGAAATCTATAGAATTAATAATCAGTTATTAAAATAGTTGCATATTATTTTTCTGTCCATCAATTAATCAATAACGTCAGTCTCCTTACATGTAAAGTGAAGCTCATTCAGTGTGTAATGCAGCCGCACCATCCTGTGGTCAAAGCTTCACACTGCAGCAACGTTTTCACACAAACTTGTCAAGACTCCTTGAAACATCAAACCGAAACGTGTTCACAGGCCTCAGCTTGTGAATAAACGTTTGATTAAAACAAACGTTGTCTGCAGTTAGACTCATTACAGCAAAGCACTAATTAAACGTGCTGAAGACAAGAACAAGACAAGAAATGGGATCAAAAACCGACAGAGCTGTTATATCTACTACATCATGTTATTTCTATCTTTCTTTAGTTGCATGTGACCACTAAAGGTCTGACTGTGTTTTAGGCCAGATTTGTGACCTTTTCACCTAACAGCTCTGATAAGAATTTAAAAACCAGACGCTGTTGCCCAACAGATGGCAAGTTGATAAGAATTTAGCAAGAAGTTAACAAGAGTTTGTTGTACTTCAGTTAGTGTGTTGGCAGGAAAGCGCTTGTTATTATAAAGTATCTATATTTTACAACAAAAACAGTCTAACTGTCACTTAAGAGGAACTGAAACAAGTATGTGACACTTCAGTGGATCTTTAGGCTCGGCTAACAGCAGCTAGCTAGCAGGCTAACATTAGCAGTTCAAACAGGAACCGAACGTCTTACCGGGTGTTTATGGTCTCAGATAGCCGGACACAGAGCCACAGCAACAGCCACAAACACAGACATTTCACCGATACTGCTGCCATATGAGGAGCAAAAGTTAGCTGGCGAATTCCCCACTGCTCCTGCTAGTTCCCACATCATCGAGTTAGCACATAGCATCAAAATACATACACTAAAACAGATAACTTCCGGCTGCTTTACAAAATAAAAGTAATTATTTTCCTATTATATTTATAAAAATTATAATAAACATGATCATCTTATACGACGTTCATGATGGTCACAATACTACGGAAATGTAAAGTTATATATGACGAGTAAACGAGCTTATATTGAAAACAATATAATAAAATGTATACATTTCCGCTATTATAATTTTACTGTGAAAAAGGTGTCAGCCTGTTCCGGTGTTTAATGACGTATTGTAGTAGCTTGACGATGAATGACCTGACCTGACAGATCCACATTAAAGATCCATATTAAGTAATTAACTCATGCAAGTATTATTAGACGCAGTATAAACTTAGGTAAAGTACAAATACCTTAGATTTGTACTAAAGTACTTTTCACCACGACATGGTAAATTCCTGCTCTTATTTTGGTGGTAGTGTCATTCAGTTTCTGGTGTGTTAATATGAAGTGATGACATGCTACTTTAACCCTATTAAGTAAACATTTTGCCGTCTAAATACGTTATAGGATAATCTTCAGACGTTTTTATGCTTGTAACTCCACGTTAACAAATGTTCCCAACTTTTGAAATGAAACGGTAACGCATTTAAGGTCCGGCGTTGTGGTAACCGGGGGAATGTTTTTAATGTGACACCCGGTCAGGGTTTAAGTTGAAGGGGAAGATGGCTGCTGGCATCAGTGCTAAACATGGTTTATTAAGCAGTAAAACATCGCTGTATCACGGTATTTACAGGACAATATCACCCAGCAGTATCTGTATACAAAGAGCGACTGAAATACAGAGCGTGAGAGCAGCAACCGGCGCGACGTTAGACTCACGACACAATGAGAAGTACTGTCTGGAGCTGGTCAGGTGGGTTTGACTGTACCTACTGCTAACAACACACGCTGGCTAAAGGTAACTTCATTTACTGTTACAAGGCAAATACGACTGCTTCATTTATGGTGGACAGTCCCGATACGCTCAATGCAAAGAGCATATTCATTTTAAAAATACATTTTGAAAGGAAAATGTGTTAACGAGACAACTCCACGCCAGACTGCGTTCAAATATGCGATACAAATTTAAACAACGCAAGAATCTAGAACACTAAATGTAGACTTAGAAAACATATTCATTCTCTAAATATGTTTGTGTTGGCGATTCATTTCGGGTTAATCCAGCTGACGAAGAAGCATGTCCTTAAATGAGTTTTCATCATTTAAATCTTTGAATTTAGTCTACCACCCATCATATCATTCAGAGTTTAATCAGAATTGACAGTAACATTCAGCTTGTTTCTCACATTGGTGAAATCCTCTGTATGGAATTGTGCTGCTGTAAGCCTCAAACAAATCTCAGTATTAATTGTAAAATCACTGGTGCGAAGTGGTTGTGGTGACAGTTCACGAATAATGAGGTTAATTGTTTTTGCATCTTTCCTCCTCAGGTCCAGAGACTACGACGGCTTCGTGTGCTCCCTCCTCCTCCCAGAGGATGCACGGCGCTCCTCTCTGGCTCTGAGAGCTTTTAATGTGGAGCTGGCACAGGCAGGTATTTTTACAGCCAGGCTGAATGGGGGATGATTACTGAAGTGCTATCACTGCTCCTGCTGTTACCAGAGTTAATGCTACTACTGTCACACACGACAGATGAAGCCTCATGAAGCTTTGGAGCTGAAAAACAATTTGAGACTTTCAGGCTTTAAACAAAAGAAAAGTACAGCAGCTCTTAGAGAGTGGTGCACCTCACTGATCTTAACAGTTTTAGTCTCATATGTGTCTCACAAAAGCACAAGAAGCTGATTGTTATTATTATCCTCCATCCATTTGTTACCATCCCCTTTACTGCTGCTCCCAGTCCTTTTCAGACTAGCTGGCCTCACACGTCTGCTCGTTTCCCCACAAGGTGAAAGACTCAGTTTCCCAGAAGACAATTGGTCTGATGCGAATGGAGTTCTGGAAGACGGCCATAGAAGAAATCTACAGAGACGAGCCTCCGAACCAGCCGGTCAGCGCTGAGCTGTGGAGGGTAAATAACAGAATGTGTGTGAGGATTTCTCAGTACTTAAGTGTTTCAGAGGGTTACAGCATGAATAATGTTTGGGTTTTTTTTTTTGCAGGCGGTGAGGAAACATTACCTGACAAAGAGGTGGCTGCTGAGGATCATAACAGAGAGAGTAAGACACATCTGTTCTCATGCAATTTATACTCACTTTAATCACAACGATGATTAAAAAAGGATTAAAAAAAGAATTTTAAACAAAGTCTTATTAAGGACTGTAAAGTCATAAGCTGCTATTTAAAACCATTAACAGTCAGTCGTAATGTTGAACGTGTGTGTGTGTTTCTCCAGGAAAAGGATCTCGATGACAGAGCCTACAGGAACCTACAGGAGCTGGAGACATATTCAGAGAACACACAGTCCTCATTATTATACCTGCTGCTGGAGTGTTTAGGTAAGTTATCGATGTGTTTTCAAAGTAAAAGTGTGTTCGGTAGGTTAACAGGGTGGGTCAGGATGAAGGAGTTGGTCCTCACTGGTGTGAAATGATTATTTTCAACCCAGGATCCAACAAGGAAGTCTATGAAAAGTCATCTGTGATTCTGTTTAAAGGTTTAAAAGACGTCCACGCCGATCATGCAGCGAGTCACATCGGTAAAGCTCAGGGAATTGTGACGTGTCTGAGAGCAACTCCTTATCACAGCAGCCGGCGGAAAGTCTACCTGCCCATGGACGTCTGCATGCTGGTGAGTCCGCGCCTCACGGTGACAACAACTCTGTTTGGTGAAAGAAGTGAGCAAGTTCGTTCAGATGGTTGTTACTGTGTGTACAATGATAATAAACCTGATGTGTGGCAGCGTTTCGTTTTTAGTTGGTGCCGACTGTCACTAAATAATGTTAATTCCACAAACGCAGACAGAATAAAATGTTAATAAACCACATCTGTATTTCCTTTATGTCGGGTTTACCACCTTATCATATGCATACTACAGTATGTATACATAAATTTTTAGATGCATTAAGCCCCGATCCCCCTCAAAATAAATGTACGAGCAAAGACTTGTAACCTTTATCTCTACCTAACAGTGGATAACTCACAACCTAGTTAAACTATTCTTCTACTCAGCTGGTTTAAACATAACATAAGGCGATCCCACACACATGCCCACACACGTTTGACTGACTCATGACTCAGCTCTGACATGATGTCAGATGATATTCTTGTCAGAGATGATGAAGTCATCATCCAGCACAAAATGACAACAAATCAGCGTGGGATCGTTACACAACAGCCACATGGCAGAAAGCGGAGAGCCTTGGATTTAAAGCCTGTGTTACATACATGCGTCGGATAAGCAAATAACGCTGAAAACAATTTGCAACCTTTGTGTGGGCCATCTGTCCTGCAGCCGCTAGCTGCTGCTGCTGGAGGATCTGAGGGGGATGGGTGGGTGCATGTATACTGTGCAGATGTATTTGAGCTGCTGCGTGAAGCACGCAGGCTCTGCCCTTAAAATCTTCAGCTGGGGATGATGCTTCTGACCCAAGGCCTCCTGTGCAGGCTCCCCTCACATAACCTTCACTGTGGTGCCTGAAGGGGGCGCCAGTAACGTGCTGCATTCCCTTTGCATATGGATATACTGTATGAAGCTCTTAGCTCATGTTCTCCGTCCACAGCTGTGCACTGAAAACTTTAAATTAAATTAAGTGTTCGTTTGAAAATCAGGAGTGAACTACGCAGAACCCAGCAGACAGACAGACAGACAACAGATGGAGCTAATTTTACTGACTCCTCGTGCATGATGAAGAATCTCAAGAAGAGTAAAAAGAGAAAGAGGTCAAATGCTGGAAGAGCCACTTATTTAAACAGACAGTGGTGATTAAGCAGATTTAAATTAATAATTATAATGTAAAAGTGTCTCTGACTTGTTTTTAACATGTCAACTCCACGAGCCTTTTCTCCTTTTGAATTGTGTCCAGTGTATTGAGTAATAGAGGTTTATGATAACTATACTTTCTGTTAAATATGTGGCTGCTTATGCGACATGGTGCCCCTGTGTTGCTTTGAGTTTCTGTGCCTTGTTTAAGGACACCTCAGTATGTAGTCTGGCAGTCGAACTGCTCGTTCTTTGGGTTCTCGGAAACCTGCTGAGCTATACACAAGCCATTTGTCGTATTTGCCCCCTTCTCTGCTGTCATCTCAACATTAATCTCTGTGGCTCTGGTTTCTGCTCATGTTGTGCAAAAGCTGAAGGTTCACAAGGAAGAAACTCCGATGGTCAGGGATGATTAGGCTCCAGTGTGCCGCCTCCTGGCCACCGTTCGTCCAGTCTCCACCAATCAGATGTTCAGTTAGTGATGGCCGAGGCTTCTCTAACATGTGGTAGGAACTTCCTCAGAGTATATCACTGACTGTAAACCTCACTAATGGACCCATGGACACATGATATGACTCATGCCAGCCAGTGTCCAGTATATGATTAATTTATGCTAATCGTAAAGCAGTCGGATTATAATTAACTTCTGAATTTAATGAACTTCAACAAGCTGGATAAGAGCTGGAGTAGAAATGTTTCCAAGGCAACTCTCCCATTATCGGTCTGATGAAGTATTTAACTCACATGAGTTAAATTTCACAATATAGAGCATATACAACGTTTACCTTCACATCGTGTTTTATCTTTATTACCCTCATCTAGCTCTTCGCCTTAAGCTTCTGTGTGACATTAGGTTGAGAATGGTGATAAACTGGCAGTTACCTAAAGTAACTAAGCGGTTTACTCCAACCTGCACAGTGATTTGTCTGCTGCTCGGTCGAGGCAGATGGCCGCCCACCGTGAGCCTCGTCCTGCTGGAACCATAGTTATACAGAAAGTCCATAAGCTTTGCAGCGTAAGTCTTAAGGAGACGGTAGATATTCTGAGGTATGAGGGGAACAACATGTCATCAGGTGGACATAAACCAGGGACATTGTGATTCATGAATCAAAATAACCACTGTACTACAAAGTAAAAAACACACTGGCAGCATATGAACGTCATCAAACACCTGCATGATTTGTTTTCTATCCAAGTCCGTTGGTGGCTTCTTGTTGGTGGTCATTACGGTTCTCTCTGCAGAAGAGCTACAATTCAGACCACTGTGGTTATGTTGTTTGTGTTTTAATAACCAGGCTGTCGTGGTACCCCGACTCTTAAAGCATATTACCCCAGACAAGAGCAGTTTCATCATCTGTGTGTCACTATTCATGTACAGCACTGTAACCATCACTACTACAAATGACGGCATCGTTCAGTCTAAGTAATTCAGTCTAGGTGCAGTATTTAGTGACGTAGGTCAAGTCTGCAACATGTCATCCTTCTTCCAAGTTACAAACATTTTGTTGGACTCGGGGCAGATGCTTGTTGATATGACACAGTGTTTTCAGTATCCAGTCATCAGAATTTGTGCTTTGAAAAACGAACATTCCACATTTGATCATGAGACGATTATTTAGGCAGTTTGGTTGATTTAAAGTAGATGGTTGATGGATGGGTTATAAGTTTCTACAGTGTTCAGGTGTCAGAAGGTTGGGTCACAGTTGCAAGAGCAGAAATTTGCCGGGTTTCTGACGGGTAAGTGTTCATTCAGCTGTCTTCTATTCCCTTAAGAGGAACTTCTGCCTCTCTCAAACGTTCCCTCCAATATTATCTGCCTCAGTCACTTTCCGCCCTCAGACAATTTCCTCAGTTCTTAGAGGAATGGGGGAAATTGTTCTTCGAATAGAAGTTGGCCTGTTTCCGTGGTCTCGTATTAGAGAAAGACAGGAGGTCAGATCACAGTCTACAGGTCTGAGGTGTTGAAATGTAATGTTAAAATGAAAGAAATGTAATGTCACATGTTGAAAGGCTTTACAATTACACAAATTACCTTCCACTGCCAGTTATTCTTACGATTTTGTTGGAAAGTTTTGTGAGTGAGCTGCACATGAAGAATAATGTGTCGTTAATTCTCTCGTTTCCCAGGGAAATACGCAGCTTTCTGAACAAACTGCCTGTGTTTTATGTCAAACTTCAAAGGAACCGTTCCGTGTTCTTCTGGATCAAAACACTGTGACTAATGACAGTTGAGTAGTTTCAGCAGAACGTTTCCCAAATGTGTCAAATAGACACCTCGAGGTATCAGGTCCAATAACGGACTGATTACTCATTATCAGCAGAGTGATGGAAACGGTATGAAAGCATTGATCTGTGTTTGTAGCTTCTTTAATCTGAAAAGCTCTTTGTTGATATCAGTCATCTCCAGTACGACTACAGTCCTATGGTAAAGCAGTTCTGGAAACGTATTTGAGGTCATTGTAAATGTTGGTTTATATCTTATTGATCCCATTGGACGCCTGCCAGAAACCGATCGACTTTTCCTGGGGTTCATAGAAAACTGCTCCACCAACGGATCTGCTGCCGCCCTGCGGTGCTGCAGTTGGTTCATGAGATGCCTTGCGTTGCGTATCACTAAACATTTGCATCATCCCCCCCAGAAAGACATTTTGGGACTAAGATGCTCTTATACATCAGAATATTTTTAATCTGTGAAATAAATGCTCAGTAAAATCAATTAAACATAGTCGAAAAGTCGCATAAGAGCAAATGAAAATGCAAGTTACAAATGTTAAATGGTTTGTTAAAAGCAGTGAAACAGCTGCACTGAACCTTTAATTCTGCTGTAAAAATCTGCATCAATACTGCTCTTGATTAAAATGGTAGAAATCAGCTGCAGATATGAAAAAGACAGCAGTTAACATCAGGTCGTGGAGGCTGGTCCAGTGTAGTCCATCTGTCTAAATTAAATTAAAGGATTCAAATTAAAAAGGATTTCAGGAGTTCAGAGCTGCTGTTTCAGCCTGTGGTGCAGCGTGGGCTGGTTGTGCTTCAGTGCAGGGGTGGTGTTCCCTGCAGCACAGTGTCACACTCCATCACTGGTGCACCATAAGGCAAACCAGAAGCAATTTCTTTAGATTAAAGAGACTGCTGAGCTCCAGCTGAGCTGGAGAGATGGGCTTCTTGTTAAACTGACTTATTAACTGAACACACGTGTTTCTGCAGCATGGAGCTTCTCAGGAGGACTTCATCCGTAGCAGCAGGGAGAAGAACGTCCGGGATGTGGTGTACGACATTGCCAGTCAGGCTCATGTACATCTACAACACGTACGTAGCACATAACATGAGCAGCAGTATGTGGACGTCCAAAACGTGCACACGATGAGCAGTAATGTTTCTATAACAGCATCAACTATTCTGGGACGTTTTCCCATCTGTATGGAAGCTGCAGACATTATTATCTTAGTTACTAAACTGGGTGAAATCAAAGTCCCAGCAGAACAAGTAGATGCCTTTAAGAAAAAGGATCTTTAATAGAAACGGCTCCACCTGTCACGAACACCACAGGTGTGGAGGAAATGATAGTTTTCTGGGAGACAGAGAGAGGGTGTATTAGGTGAGGAAGTGCTCCTCGCAGTGAGAGGTCTTTAAGTGATTTTTGAAGACAGCTTTTCCTAAATCGAGTTCAGTAACTCGTTCCAGTCCTGGGGGAACACAGCAGCTGTTTATTTGCAGAGCTCTTCAGGGATTTTCTCCCATTTAGCAACAAGAGCATTTAGTGATTCAAATACTGATATGAGGTGATGCAGTTCATCCTGAAGGTGCTGGACATTTCATAGAGACGTTAATCAAAATGAAAGTGTTTCTAGTCTGATAACAGTGTAGCCCACAGAACAAGATCACAGAATCACCTGTCAAAGTTTCCACAGCGGGAATCAAAGTTTTACATTTTTAATATTCAAATGAGTTCAGTTCAGTTGATGCAGAGATTTCTCAGCGTGTAAATATCTGCACCCACAGCACGAAGGGTGATTTACTAACGTAGCTCCGTAACTCGCTGAGAAACCACATGAGGAGTATTTACTCTCCTCCAAACAAAGACAGAAAATCATGTTAAACCACTTCTAAGATTTCTGTTTACTCTGAACAGCTCCTCCAGACATTTTGACCTGCTGCGTTGCAAAAACACAGTTTATTTCCCGCTTGTTGACACTATGAGAGAATGTGAGCATTAAAGGTGGATGATGGTTTTGGCTTTTTAGCAGCCTGTGCAGGTTTTTCTAATTGTTTTCACTGAGAGTGAAGCGTTTTGCTCGTTATACGTCTGAGTGTAATCAACTCAAACACTTTTCTGACAGTGAAAATATACAGTGTCAGTATGAGAAAGTGCTTTTTAGGTGTTTAATCTCAGTGTGGATGCAGACTGGAAAGTGGTCGGTACTCATTTCTTTTTTTCCTGTTTTCAGGCTCGATCATTCAGCCACGACGTTCCAGCAGCTGCTTCTCCAGCCTTCCTCCACACAGTAAGTCTTCAAAATGTCAAACACCACGGTGACACAAACTGAGGATTACACTTCTTTTAATTTCTACATCTTTTAAGCATTTTGAGGCTTCACTTCACTTCAGTGTTTGTTGTGTGCCGTTACTATGGTTACAGATAATGTTTTCATATGGTTGACATACAGTATTTCTCCTTTTCCCCTGGATGTGTTTTAGAAGCATCGTTCCCAGATTTTAACTGTGTAGTGGTAGAAGACGCCGTTTGTCCTCTTTGCTGCACATGTCTGTGTTTCACACTGAGAGAAAGACAGAAAACAGCATGTGGAACATCTTTATGCAACACGAAGCAGGGACGTGTGTACCTGCACCCGTAAAATCCGTACGCTGCCCAGTGATAAAGTTATTATTAACTGAATACATAAAATCCTTCTGTTAAAGTTTCTGTCGGATTAAACTGATCTACGCTCAGCCCGGACAAAGACTGTGATTCTGCAGACCTTATCTGACACGTTTCCAACGGAGTGCATGAACTTGGGTCAAGGAATCTACACAGAAAGCAGAGACGTGCGTAATTATACCAACTGAAATAGAATAAAATTAAAACCCAAAAGCAACAATGAAAAACATTACACAGCCTCTGCACAGGCTACGATCACTGACTGCTGATGTCCAATCTGAACGTTGGGACTGTTTTGTCAGAGTGGCCAGACAAAGCTATCAGACCAGAGGGTCTTACTAAGGTCCTGGTTGTGCCAAACGTCTTCCATGTGGGAGTTATGGAGGCAGGAGGCTTCAGTTCAGCCCAGATCTGTGCCGTGCAGTAATCCTGTCTCCGAGCTCTGCAGGCAGGTCCTTTGTGCCTTTCCAAGTCACGTCCAGTCAGTTTTATATTTAAAATAATAAGGGGGACTCGTGTAGAAACACCTCAGAGTGGATACCTGTCATCAGCTTGGTAGTTGAGACTGAAGAAGTGCTGTGTAATAATTAACTAATCAGATTCTCCGCAGCCTGAGGCTGATTTGTCCACTGAGCCTCATTGAAACAAGCACATGAATATCTGAATGTTTTCAAGGTTTCTTGAAAACCTGGTAATGTTTTTGTGTCCCACGATAAAAGAAGCTCAGTCATATTCAGATAAACACAAACTAAAACGCGCGGTGGGTATGACTCACTTCTTCTCTGTGTGAGTCAGATCACATCTGCAGGTTTGAAAACAGTCCTGCATATTAACTAAACATGAATACACGTTAGACGTGTTTTAAAGCAGCAAGACGTGAATGTTTCAAGAGTTTGGAGTGAAACACAGATCTGATTCTTCTGTGCAGGGATGATGTAAGCTGAAGCAATCGTTAAAAACGCTGAGGAGTAGAGCATCGTAAAGTTTTACCCCAGGATCGGTTGGTCCCTCTGTAACAGACAGACTCAGTGGGATAAAATAATCCAAAGCCGCCTCACGACTGATGAAGACATGAAAGAAACTTTCTGTTAAATGTTCATCAGCTGCAAGTCCCCGCCCCCCCCTGGTTCCTGAGTTAAAGAGTTTCCAGTGTGAGAAGAATGACTCAGACGATGATCCACCTGCTGTGGCTGGAGTCCATTAACGTGACACTGTCCTCACCTGCTCCAGCGCAGAGCCGAGAAACACTTCAGTTCTCCCGCAGCACGCACACAGCGAAAACCACTCTGCCCTCCTGAACGGAGAATTAGGATTTCCACGCTGCTGTGGAGCTCTGCGGGGCAGCGCAGGTCATTTGCGTGATGCTCTTCCAGCTCAGTGTCCATGTGAGAAAGCTGCCGGAGCCACAGTGAATTCTACGTTTGGATGGGGAAAAACATGAAGACCACACGTGCCACACCAGACACGTCCTGTAGGTTACCATTCAGTCTGATTTGCTGAGAGTTCTCCTGCACAGTAGAACGTTGTCCACAGTTTCAGAAGGTTCAGCCTATGATGTGCAGACGTTAACCTGATGTAACTGAATCATCAGGACTCACAGTGATCAAATCAAAACTGACTCGGAAGACGAATGCCGCTCTCCAGCTGTAATTCAGATTCTCCAATTTCATTTGGATTATTTAACTTTATCTTATTTAAATCTCCTGTTTTGGTAGTTTTATCTGATCGCTGGCTTAGAGAATCCTCTTTCAGTCCAGCCTGATGAGTAGACCAAACTCTTCTTCTGTGGTGTCTTTCAGGTGGTGTTGGAGGACTACCTGCAGAGAGTGAGGAAGGCAGATTTCGATGTGTTCCACCCGAGTCTGCAGAACAGAAACCCCCTCCTCCCCATCCAGTTGTACCTCCGCTCCTGGAAGAAAACATACTGAACACCTACATCCTCCTCGTCCTCCTCCTCCTCTTCTCCTCACAGAAACTTCGCCTGTCTGGAGGAATCAGCCTGAAGACCACATAGTAGCAATAAATATAAAGAATCCAGACTTGTTTTGAACCACAGCACTGCCACGACGTGTCTCTTTAATAAAACACCGATCACACTGACTGATGTGTCTCAGCTGTGGTCCTGTAGTCATGCAGGTTACGGAGTCTGGGTCTGATTTCTGACAGAAACAAAGTCGTCATTTCACATCGTCGTGTCTCGCATTGTTGGTGCTGCTCCTCTCTCTTCTCTCTTTCCCTTTCTAGAGTGACAGATACAGACTGTCGCCACCTGCTGGTACGGAGGCTTGTTCCTCTGTAAGTGCACAGAACGGGAGGAAGAGACCAAGTGACAAGTCAACGACCCAACGACCCAAGAGTTGATGATATGAACAGAGCTGATCTCCAGTCGTGACAATGAGATGGTGAATAATAATAAAAGCACCACAGACTAGTAGTTTTAGTTCTTCTCAGCTCGTGCAGCAGCTGGTGAACCCCTGGTGAGCTCTGTGTTTTCCAGTGCCGTGAAGGATTAGTACCAATGTTGGTGGTGTCCTCGTTCTGGGTTTGAGCTGTGAGGTCAGTCTGTTTTCGATGTGGCGTATTTCTGCAGTTTGGCTCCACTGTTCACTGATTTATTTAACGTGATGACTTTGCTTCAGCATTGACCTTGAAATACTGTGCAAACATTTAAAAATGCTGTGAAGTAAGAATGTTTAGAAACATTTTGAATAGTTTTGCTTCGTCAGTTAACGAGAAGAAAACTGCAGTAAATTATAAATCGATATGTGTTGTGTTCCAGTTATCTTGGAGACCTTGACACAGCTCTTCTGTGGATTTATCGGCCTGTATGAGTAATCCCAGACTGACTCTGATGTAGAGATCTGGGCTCTGTGGGGGGAGGGGGTTTGAAGATTTAGTTCTTTTTGCCTTGGTCTCGTCAAGCTGGAGAATAAATATAGGACTGATGGCGCTGAATGAAACATCTAAAGTACCTAAAGCCTTTGCGCAGCACCGTGTCCTGTGTGTGTGGACTCCCCTGCCGGTTTGTGTCGTATGTATTTATATAGAATAAATATATTCTGCTTCATGAGCCACTGATTAGATGATCACCTCAATCAAATCTTATTTAATCGATAAGAAGTACAAAAATATTGATCTGTTATTGTTCCACCATTTTGTATTATTAGTCATTTTTAAGTCAAGTTCTGCTCTGAAGATCAAAGGTTTTATTTAGAAATTAGGAAAAAATGTCAGTAGTTCACAAATAAGGCAAAGCTACAAAACCTGAGAAACTAATGGATGGATGGATATAAACATACTGTATAAATGTATGTTTATCATGATGCTGCTCAAAATTAAAGTAAAATAAGAAAAGAAATTAGACCTAATTCTCCTGTAAAGCATTTGTGGAAGATTACATTTATTGGAATAAGAACACGGGGGAGACTGGAGTCAAACTCTTGTCAGTCAACATGACAAACCCTGGTGGAAAAGCTGCTGTACAGCCGTCACCGTTACTATGGTAACAGGCAATTTAGTTATCTATAACATCCTAGTATAATTTTGGTTGTTTCTGCGACTGAGTGCTTATCGAACATTTTAATCACGGTGAACTACAGAAACAACGTTCTCATCATAGCTGCTCTCCATGTTTCTCCAGAAAGATCAGATGTGCTGATGGGATTTGTCCTCTTGATGGTCATTTAGGGGGGAGGTTCGTTGCTAGGATTCTCTCCTTTTTTCTCTCCTCCTCTGAGTTATTGAGGCTCATGAAGCCACTCAGCTCAGAGAGACACTCGGTGGAGGCAGCACGAATCAATTGAGAACAGAATCTCAAAAGATCATGAGTGAGATGATGCACACACAGAGGCAGCATCAAACACGGCGCCTTTCATCTTGGAACAGGCTTGGTACGAGTCCTCCTGAGGATAGTTTCCCACTGCACAGACGCATCATTGTGCTTGGATCGGATGGACTCGTCCCGCTGTCCGTGTTTGTGACCGTATCAGTATGTTTCTGCAGAGATAAACTTTATCTTAGTCCAACCAAACTGAGCGAAAAGGAAAGAGCTGGAAACGTGCGGGTAGACAGAGCAGTGTCCTGTAATCTGAACGGCATGTCTGTTGTTTAGCATCTAAAGGATAGAACACCAGAAATAAAGTAGTACTACGTTGGACTGACTTGTCTGTGATCTTTTCATCTGACAAAAACACTGAACTACAATCTTGAGGTAGTGAAAATAGGCCTTCAGTCCTCCGACATACATCTCCCAGAGTGAAGGAGACACAGGACTGTATACATCAGATGGTTGCTGAAACTTCTCTCCTCCTCCATTTGCTTTCAGTGTCTTCCCCCTAACTTGGCTTCTCTTTGCTTTGTAATTCACTTCTAACATTTTTCGCCTGTGCCTATGAAAATCCAATTTAAACTGGATGAAAAGAAGATGGCTCATTGATTTGGGTGTGGGAACCATTTTCTTTTGTTCTTTTGTACTTTATGTTTTCACACTTTTCAGTAAAGTGGCACAAATGTTGTGTTTTGGGTCATACGTACGACCGTCTTCAGTCCGTAAACAGATGCTCACGTTTTCCCACCGCTCTGCTCAGAACTATCCGTACTTTGTGTTCAGACAGTTCTCAGTATGTGTTTTTCAGTGGTGAGGAGCATTAACTTGGTTTTATTGTCAGAAATACTAAACGGTAACACACAGTTTGTTATTTCGGAGCAGAATCAGTCTTGTTCCATCTGCTCGCTGCACGTCACAGATTCACTCGGTTTTCACAGCCTGCTCAGTTTTGATGAGTTTTTCCTAAACGTCACTTTTTTTTCCACTGTGACCTCATGTGACCTGATGATGAGGAGTTCCTCGGTCTGTGGATGAAGCCGTTTCTCGTGCCGGAGGTTCTGGTTCAGGCTGTGTAATCTGTTGTTGGAGGTGAAAGGAGTGAAGAGGCTGTGATAGGGACATAAAGCAGATTAAATGTGGTTGGAGGATTCACGTTGTGTTTTTTTCCTGATAGCAGCTTATTGAGACACTTACAAGCTAAAGCCACGTAATGAAGATGATAAACACATGGCAGGTGTCTGTAGAGGAGGTAAATCCTGCAGGGGTTGAAGATCTAAACGCTCTGGTGTCAGATTTAAGTTTTCAGACAGTTGGCAGTGAGCACGGGTTCATTCACCCGGCTCCTCGCTGTGACGTGACAAGTGCCTCGTTAGGCCTTAATTAAGCCTCGTCTCCTCTGCCTTAAGCTGTCACTGTCAGCACAGAGACCTGTAATTACCATCTCCGACCCAGGGAGCATCACTGTTTACATCAGCAGACACACCAGCTTTATGCTGCACAGAGAACAGAAAGCATTAATTACTTTCTGTCCAGTCAGGAGTAATTACTGTCAGCGGAGGAGACGCTTGTTCGCCTTACTCAACGCGATGCTGCGACTTTAAAGCTGCAATAGTTGTGTTTCTGGCCACTAGGGGCACGAGAGCTGACAGCGATCATAAGGTTTTGCTATATTTTGAATTACAAACGGAGCTGGACAGTTTCTAGAGCTTCAGAGCAAAGTGTGAAACGTGAACACATCTGTGAACTGTTAACCTGTGCAGAGAAGACGGTGGAATTATAACAGTGCAGCCATCAACAGCTGCAAATACTAATGAGCCACGGTTTTCACAAACGTGGCTGATGAAAGACGGTGTTATGCCGGTAATGATGTGGAGACGTCTACAGAAGAAAAGTAGATGGGGAGATTAGTTGCTTTGTATGTGGTGACAATAAGAAATAGATATTTTCCAGAAGCGACTAAAGACTAAATACAAGTAGCCTAATTAAGGACGTCTCCAGTTTCTGTGCAGTGTCCTTGACCCGACTTCACTCTGTCGAGAAAAGGTCGAGCACTGTGTTTGTGTGTTACACAGCTGAAATGAAGTATTTTATAAATGCAGTTAATAATAAAACACATAACTTATCACTTGGCATTTTTACTGAAGTTTTTTTCACCCGTTTTAAGTGTTAAAGCATCAGAACTCAGACATAAGATGGACGTTTGAGACGACTCCAGCTCCGTGTATCACAGAGGATCGGTGCTTCCAGCTAAACGTATGTGACGTTATTTGGTGCATTCAGATGATTATTGTGATCTGCAGACACAGGAGAGGAGCTTCAGTTCAGATCTATCCTGAACACCGGTGTACGGCACGTGGTCAGCGTCGCGCCACAGCAGCATCAAGAAAACCAATTTCCTTTCTTCAGTTAGTGGATTGTGGGATGTGCTGGAACAGAAACTGCACTCAGATGTGTTCTGGCTGACATATCGCTTGATTCAAATCTAGAAGATTTGAAGGATTTATTGGAAGAAGACAGTTTGGCCTTTCAGCAAACTCGATTCATCAGGTGTCAGAGTGTCCTCTCGGGCTCGAAGCATAAAGCTGTGAATGAGGCTCAGCCAGTGGAAATGCAAACTGTAAATGGAAGATGGACAGTGAGGATTAACTAGTAACTCTGGATGTTAAGTTAATTTATGCAGTGTTAAAATGATGAAACTCAGACATGAAGGGATCAAAGATTTGTCAAATCAAAAGACCAAAGAACGTGCGAGCTAGATTCTTTTATCCGGGAACAAAACTGAAAAGACAAACACAGAAAAAGCAGAGAGAAGACTTTCAACAGTTTAATTTGAACAAAGTGAACCTTGAATTTCACACGTACGTCTGAGGCTTTCAATGCTGCAGCACCACTGACATCGCAGATGATAACATTAGGGAAGCGGAGAGTGAAGGTGAGGGCCAGTAAATGTGGAAAAACAGAGTAGACATGATGACAGCAAAGTGCAGGAGTACAAATCAGAACAGAACCGTGTTGCACATGTTAGTTTTTCGTGACTGTGTCGTCACTACTTCATCTGACTTGATTCAGGGCTGTAGTTTAAGTCAGGCTTTACATTTACCACAGTGAGCCTAAGGCTGTGCGGTGTTTAAATGTACAGATTACAAGGTGACACGCAGGTGTTACTCACTAGTTAACTCATGGATGAAGCGCTTCTCTTCGTTAAACGTGTACCTGAAGCAGTCGGACGTGTTGACGAGCAGCTGCAGAAACCACAGGCAGAATCTCTCCAGCTGTGCTCGTTAGCAGACGACCCAGGGATCGCAACTAAAAACTGGACTTGCTCTGGCAGCTCTGCAGAAGCTTCAGTGAGTCTGACAAAGACCGTTTTCATCTCGTGTGTTAAAATGACTAATGTCAGCTCTTTGAAATCCCATGATGACTGAGGGTCGTTTTAACACAGCTAAATATTCACTTTGTTTTCTGATGTACTGTGTTACTCATGTTTGTGCTAATACCATGTGAAGATGCTGTGTTGTCACTGTGATCGAGTGATGACGTGACGTGAAGGATAATGCAAATCAGATTGGTTTAGAATGTGCGTCACTGAACGGCAGCGCCACCTGTGCCAGGTGTGTTTGGATCTGTCTCTCTGATTATTGTCTTGCCTAAACAAAAGAGCACAATGCAAACGTTCCCAGACCTTCACGTTTGAGAAGCTGCTGCCAGCTTTTCCTTCTAATAACGAGCGCAGTGAATCATCAGTTATTAAACAGGTTTCCAGTTAATTTTCTGCCTGTTGATCAGTCAGCTGATCATTTCAGTCCTGGCTGCTCTCTGTGTCCCGGGGGAAATAATGAAACTGCAGTGTGGGCAAAGGCAACAAGACGTTTTAAACCTGATGAAAATCTATTTTGTAGGATGAAGAAAATCCTGGCTTCTCTTCCTCCTGAAGCTCTTTCGTGTACATACTATCTGACGTGTCCCGCGCTCGCTGTGTGTGTCTGACAGCCCTGAACTGTGCATGTGTCACATACGAGGTCGCCGTGTTGGCTCCATCCCACGGATGAGTCACCGCCTTCACCCTCAGCACATTACAGCGACGCCGCTGCTGACAATGAGAGGCTGCATTAGTCAACATTAAAGGCCCACTGGTCACTAATGACTGACACTGCTGCACAGAGGAGCCAGTGTGGGAGTCACAGCAGCTTTTACCGCAGCTGTGTGTGTGTGGGTAGAACATGGGAGAAGAAGGATCATTGTTTGTGTGGACTAATTAGCTTCCTTCAGAATAATCACCATTAGTGAGTCAAAGAGAAAACTGACATTATAGTAAAGTGTCTGTGTGTTTACACGTTGAAGATGCCTGCAGGTCAGTGTGCACGTACAGTGTCCTTTACATCTCTGTGGACCACCTTTAAAGCTCATGCAGTATGATTCCAGTTCATCTCACCTGTCACGTATGAGACAGCACATTTGATTTGTTTAAAACTGGGCGTATGTGTGTAGACTGGAAAACACTACTGGCTCCTGTGCACGATTCTCCAGAGTCCAGAGGTGAGAAGCAGAAGAAGAATCCAACATCAAACTACCAGCAGAATAACACTAAAATGCATTAAACACCAAGACGGAGCAGTGGATGAACATATTCCTTTGTACTTATTGTTAGATATTCTACTTATTGTTCCTATTCACATATTGCACTGTTTTTTTTATACAATCTGACCTAAGCTCTGAGACCTAAGCCTCAAGTGGAGGAGTTTAAGTATCTCGGGGTCTTGTTCACGAGTGAGGGACGAATGGAGCGGGAGATGGACAGACGGATCGGTGCGGCGTCCGTAGTAATGCGGGCTCTGCACCGGTCTGTTGTGGTGAAGAGAGAGCTGAGCCA
>JAUYWH010000008.1:1261833-1273298 GCA_034779795.1 Ctenopoma multispine
TGAAATGTGTTTATGATGTTGGAAAATGATGGCTAGATTTAGTAAATGTGTTTAGACAACTGGTCATTTGGTTTAGATGATTGGCTTTTGTGTTTTAGCATTTGAGAAAAACTGTAAAGCCAGCGACGGTGATGCCGGCGTCTTTGTTTCCTTTACCGTCTTTGTTGCTGCAGAAATAATTGTTTTCTTTCCTTCCTCTGCAGCCTCACTACGATGAAGAGAGACCAGGGACGTCTCCAAAGGAAGTGGTGCAAGGATTCTGTCGTAGGTTTTTGTTTAATTGGAATTTAATTGTTTAAAAGTATTTGGAATTTGGGTGTGTGAAGTGAGAAGAATTTAATTTCTGAACCATAGTTGTCAGCCAGATAGTTTTTTTAAAGCAGCTGTGTGACATGAAGCAGCCTTGTTGGTTTTCATTATCATTCCTCACATTCATGTCAGGTATTTCAGAAAGGGAACATGTAGCACAAGACATCAGAACTCAATTTATTTTAAACAGATGTGTGAAGACCACACGTTCTCACTCACAACCCAACACGAACATTATCAAATGATTTCTGCTATCAGTCTGCAGATACCTTAATCCCCACAGTATGAGTCCTGATGATTTTATTCCCCCCTGACCCCATCTTCATCCAGCACAAAGCTCAACAGAGAAACTCATAATCCGATAAACTGATTGTGATGAACTTTATTGATGCTCCCATAGGATGTTCTTGTGGGATTACAGCACTTTGCATACTGTGCTGCCAACTCTTTTCTCTTCATTCGACCTTCACAGCAGGTTTTTTATTAACTAACCTGCTTGTAACTGCACATGAACTGGAAATTTAAAGTCTGGTCTGTGTTTATTTATAATTATGTTATCTTATTGTTTGATAGGATGCAAATACCAAGCTGCCAGTGCCTGTGTACAGTGAACACTGAAGTGCATTTAGTGTTTAGTAAAGCAGCCTCCACCAAACATGCAGTTACTAACATCCAACGACGTCTCTGTGAGCAGGTAGTGGACAGCAGCTTTTTAGATCTTTGTCTGTGAAAATCGCTTTTGAAAACGATGAAAAACAGTAAAGGTGTGATGTGGAAAACAACATTGTTTGGAACGATGAGCTGAAACTCCAACTAATGTATCAGTACATGTATAAATATATCTTTGCACAGTGTGGAATTAGAAAACAGATTCTGTTTTATCCTGTTTTAATTGATCACAGTCAGGTAAACGATCATCCCACAGACTGAAACAGGCTTCTGGAATTACAACGTTACACAGAACAAGACAAACGTCCCAAAAGGACATTTAACAGCCAGCATTCGTGGTCTGAAAACGTCCCATGCTTTAGAATGATGTAAAGCTTTAATTTCACAACATTGCACAAGACATGCAGACTTGTCTCTTAAAGAGACTCACAATGCGCAACAATGAGTTTGTGTGACAAACATCTAAACGATGCAGTCCTGCTCAGCTTTGGCTGCAGTCCCTGAATTCCTCAGGTTTTGGTTGTGTTTCTTCTTTGGAAAGGCATGAGGAGCTTGTGTGCACAAAGTCTGAACTTCTGGTCCCTCACGCTGTAAATTATGACATTCCAGCAACTGTTGGTTGCCAAAATCCAGAAGGCGAAAAAGGAAAAGTTGCACCATTTATTTCCCAAAACGTTCCCGACCACAAAGACAGCAATGGGTGTAAACGACGCTGTAAACGCCACTGTTAACGTCCCGATGGTTTTAGCTGCCTTGATGTCAGAGAAGGTGGGCTTGGAGGTACTTTGGCACTCGGTCTCTGCCAGGTGTTTCCTGCGCTTTGAGTGCTGTCTGATGCTGGATAGAGAGATGATGTTTATCACCACAGTGCTACCGAGGAGTGTGAAGTCAAAAGCAGGGAAGAGCAGGAGGATGTTCCAGGCCTGGCTCGGGAACTTGCCAATGGTTCCCAGAGCGTAGTTACACATCCGGCTGCAGGAGTTGTACTCCAGAGCAATCTCACTGCTGAAAACCATCGGAAACACAGCCAAGAAGAAACTCCCCACCCAGGAGAGGACGATGAGGATTGTGGTCCTTTTACGCGTAATCACAGAGTCCTTGTGGAGCGGCCTCAAAACGGCGATGCTCCTCTCGATCGTCAGCAGGAAGATGGTCGTGATGGAGACCAATGTGCACCCGGCAAAGATGGGGCCGATGATGTTGCAGGGGTGGAAACTCACAGACTGTGAGTTATAGGAGGTCCACTCTGGTGCAGAGTCAGTCACCATGAGATATACCTCGGCGTAAACAGAAAGCGGCACCACGAATATCCCCACCGCCAGATCAGCCACAGCCAGGGATGCCTTCAGGTAACCCTGTGGCGTGTGGAAGTGTTTTGTCCCCAACACCACAGCCAGAGTCACCAAGTTCCCAAACAAGATGGCAAAGATAAGCAGCACCATGAAGAGCACCATGAGGATTTTGTTGGCCAGCGTACAGCAGCACACGGTGCAGTGTGCTGGTTCAGTTCTGTCCAACATCGTTGGCGTGCTGGTCTCAATCATTGGATTAACTCTCACTGCAACGTTCACTTCATGACCTGAAATAAAAGTAAACAGAGAAACATGTCAGGTGCAGAAGGTGGTGTAACACTGGTCAGTTAGATTACTCCAGGACTTGTATGGCCATGGTTCTGGACGTGGATCTCCTGATCATAGTTTCAACGGGACATTTTAGGCATAATCTCATAATTTCTAGAAAACAGAGATGTTTTCATTCACTACTGTTATGTGACTAAGAGTTGGTTCTTGGAGACAGAGTCATTGAAAGCACACTATGCGGCGTACATTCAGTCATGCAGTGTCTTCATTTTCCTCAAAGAAACCACATATGTCAAGAGCAATTCGATTTTAACATTTTATATCACTGAATGATTTTAATGTAGTGTATGGGAGCCAAAGTAGTTGTATGTTTTAGGTATGTGAACGCCACACCACTAGGGGGCAGCAGTGAGTATGGTGGGGGCCAAACACCTTTGCACTTGGTGAGGGGTTACCTGAAATTAGCTGTTAGCTCAGTCTGGTACATTGTGTTTCTGCTCATGGTCCCTCGTTAACAAGTCGTTAGTTGTAAAACATTTGTGAATAAGTAAAATAAATTTAAATCGTTGTGACATTTGTAAAAAAGCTGCAAGTGATTATAATTCATTTTAAAATCTTTGTATATAACCTGTTGTCCTCGTTCCTGCTTTGTCTAAAAATGACAATAAATATAAACTTTCCAAAATATAAAATAAGTTTAACATCTTAGCAGCTTCATTAAGGCTTTTACACATTTGACTGGAAAAATAATATTTTCTAGATCCGCCACTGCTCAGATGAGCTCTATTTGATGTCACTGGACACGCGCTCCACTGTGCTCGCTCACATGAGACCGGGCATTATCTCGGGGATGGATGGATGGATGGATGGATGGACTGTTGATGGATGGATGGACTGTTGATGGATGGATGGATGGATGGACTGTTGATGGATGGTTGATGGATGGATGGATGGACTGTTGATGGATGGTTGATGGATGGACTGTTGATGGATGGTTGATGGATGGATGGATGGATGGACTGTTGATGGATGGTTGATGGATGGATGATGGATGGATGATGGACTCTACTCACTCTGGCGGGATAAGAGGTGATGTCATAATCTGGCTGCACAACAACAGCTGTAGTAGTAAACAAAACCCAGCTGGCTCTTCCCGCGTCTTTAATCCTCAAAGACACAAAATCTACACACGCTGCAAAGTCCGACAGGTTCCTGGACATCCTGGTAATCCATACATGGCGACCAGCAGAGGTTGATTTGTAAATGCTTATTTACACCGAAAAAATCATATTATACTCTTATTTTAAATCTAGTAAAAATAAAACTCTTCATGATCAGAATCAGGACAAAGGCGCAGCTGCAGGCCGCCCTGTCACTACTTATTTTGTCTCTCACATGTCATATCCCCAAGCTTTTCTTTTAGTTCACTGTACATCCATCCACAGCGCACAGCCGTGCAGAAACCTCCCACATATCCAGCCAACAATCCTCTGCACAAGCAGATGCGTGAAGAATCCCGCTCCCTGTGAGACCCTGTGAGACCCTGTGCGCTTTGCAGGACACCCACTTCAGCCTGGACTTACCTTTTGGGCTGCTGCCGCACTCGCTCCGTTTCACAGTCTATTAAAGGAATGCGCTCACAATTTTGGCTGTTAAATTACCTAAGAAAGCACAGATCTCCTGGGTTTTAGCGCGCTCCCGGGTTCACCAGGAAAGCCTCCGTTTAAATGTATTATATAAAGTCATCTCATGCAGTCGTTCACGTAGTCACAGTGGAAAGGATCATATTAGACTCAACTCTACTCACTTTCAGCTTTAAATTCCCTTCAGGTCGCAGGAGTCAGCGCAGCGCAGAGTGGCATTTCCCCGTTGGATCTCCACACAGCAGCTTAAAACATCCCGCGGTGCATTAACTCACTTCCCGAGGTTCAGATGTTGGGCTGTGTGCTGGAGGATGGATGTGTTGGTGAAGCGCGCTGCGCTGCGCTCTGCTCCGCTCGGCTCCGGAGCAGCGGGTAAAGTGTCTCCTGCGCTGCTTTCTCCATTGGCTGAGGATGTTGATGACAGGGACCCCCCCTCCCCCCTCCCTCCCCGTGTTTATGTATGTGTGAAACCTGCTGCACACTCGGATATACTTGGATGTATGTCCTCCAAGTGGGTCATTTACCACAGTGAATTCCCCCCACTGACCCCCAACAACCTTTTTATTGATTCTTCGTTTTAGACTTTCAGCCTTTTCCAGGAAAACACACCGACTCCACCACTGCAGCCTGAGTCACTGCTGCAGCATTACAGCGAGGTCCCAACATTTCACATGAGGGTCAAAACTCCGGGAGCACCAGTAAAAGCACATGGTAACAGTCTTCAGAACAGTTATCATCATATCACTTTTACACTGACGTATTCCCATTTGAATGTGTGTAAAGAAATTAAACACACTAATCATGTGTGGGCATAGAAAAACGTTCACTTGTTGCACAGGGATCCAGTTAATCCAGCCTCACAAGAACCACACACACACAGAGAGAGAAAGCAGTCTGTCCTCTTGAGAAATTTAATTACTGCAAACAATGCTTAATCAATTTGCTGAATGGACTGAGAGCTTTTACAAATTGCCTCCTGTTCACCCACTCATGCACTCAGTCATGCTGTGAGGTCACAAACCGGTTGAGATGAAATTCTGTTTCTGATCCACTACAACGTCTTCATGAGATCTGGTTTCATCACAGCTTTTAAAATCCTTGAAATTCTCTGTATCGTTTGACCTTTACACCTTGAAGTAATGATAAGCTGTCGTTTTTCTTTAAGTGGCCATTTCGGCCAGTTGGTGCAGTTGTTGGATACGGTTTCCATGTCAGCTCGACACAACTCCAACATTTTAACAAGGCAAGAAATTTCACCAATTAAATTTGTGAAACAAGTGAATGGAAAATCTTTAGATACCACTTGTCATCAAGGCAAATAGTGACTACTCTGATAAATGTAAAACTCAGGACATATTTTCACATAGATTTTTGCTTTTTGCATAATTTTATTTGTGTTATTTCATAGTTTGAATGTCTACACGGTAAAGTTGTAAAGCTCAAACCTCCTGACTGTCCTGAGAAAATGTGTTTTTACTACGAATTAGCAGTGGCAGCCCGTCAATAGGGGGCGCTGGGGCGCCGCCCCACTAGTCTCACAGGAAAAGGAAGAAGAAGAAGAAGATAGGAATCACAAAAAATTATTTTAGAAAAACATGCAAATCTAAAAAAAAATGTCTACATATTATACAGACCGTGAGTACTGTGTATAACCTGCATTCAAGTGAAGTTTAAAAATGTTCTCTCACTCATTTACCACGACCAGAAGGTCGTGTGACGTATTTCCTGTTCCTTTGGGGCGCGAAAATCTTTAGCATAGACCTACGCTATAACTGGTGCATGCGCATTGGAACCCCTCCAATACAAAGTATAGGGGAAGACCGCGCAGAAGACAGAGGTTACAGGAAATGAAGCCGGAAACTCACAGCGACGCATCTGTTTTGTTTACAGTCAGTCCGACAAGTCCTATGTCAGCGATAAAGCTCATTCAGAAGCTAAATGCCTCCTCTGTCAGCTGTCAGGAACAGAACGAGTCTGGATTCAGACAGGTAAAACACATTTAATACATTTTCCTGATAAAGTGAGAAAACACGAACAGACTAGCAGCTACATGATAAATGCTAACTGCTACGTGTCTTACAGTGATTAGTGTAACTGCTGCCAGGAACCAGACGAATTTGTGTAAATATATAAAACTCTTCTGTGTGATGTGAATGAAGGTAGATGTGTAGTTTGATGGCGGAACCAAAGTTCGTCTGTTCCTGTTAGAGATAGAAAGAGCGGGTGAGAGTAATATGATGGTACGTTACTGAATGAAGAGTTTTTGGAGTGAAGACAAAATGACATAATGTTAGTTTCTTAATTAGTTTCTAAAGAGTGAGTTTGATGGTTCAACTTTTACCAAACTGTTGAGAATTAAGTTAAAAAAACAAATTAATCTAAAAAGAAATAGTCTTTCATGTGATATGGTCAAAAGCGCCAGTCGGTGCAGACTGCTTTGCCAGCTGGTGATAAAAATAACATGAACTTATGTGAAAGTATATTTTATCAAAAACGAAAAGAAAAAAGTTACCTTGGAATAAAGAAATGCAGTAAGTGACACATACGTCTATGTCATCGTAGTGTTGAATTCACTGAAACTCAGCTTGTTTCCCTCCAACTCTCCATAATTCATCAACACCCCTTTTTATGTCTGCATTACCATAAACCCTCTGAGTGCAGTAAACACGGCAGGTGTGTTGTAATAGTATCATTATCTCCAGGTTTGGCTTCAGTCCTGCTCTGGCAGCAGCAACACAACAAAACAAAAGCATAATAATCCTGTGATTCTGTGTGTGTGTGTGTGTGTGTGTGTGTGTGGTGGGTAATCCTTAATCCAGAGGTCACGGCGGGCGGCCTCGGCCCAGCGCTCACAGATCACAGCCTGGGGAGTTTGTTTTTGGAGTTTAAAGCAGCCGTGGAGGTGCAGTACATGATAGCAGTCTTTCCTTCCTCGCTCATCCATCCTCCTCCTCTTGACCCTAAAACGTATGGAGGATTACTTCGTTTTAAGTGCATCTCAGAGAGGATTTCAAAGAGGTGTAGATATGATGAGAATCATGAATAACTGAGCAGCTTTAACGTTATTCACACTGACTCCCTGATGAGGAACTCGCCGTTTGATCGATCTCCTCAGAATGACACTGGTGCAAATAAGAATTTGATAAATGACACTTGAAGGAAGGATGAGAGGAGCCAAAGGAAAAGCACCCCACACTATGCTCTCCACCTTTCCACCTGTTTCCCAGACACCTGGTCTCCACCTGTTCCCTTTTACTCAGTTACCCCAGTGTAAATACTCATTGCCAAGCTGTTCTTCAGCCTTCGGCCTGGTTTGCCGGTCTGTCTTCCTTACGCTACAGGCGCACAGAAAACAGCGAGGCTGCCAGGAACCACAACACCTCCCACACTCGGCCACCAGCGCAGATCCACCAACGTGTCAATCCAAATTAAACTCTACTGCCACTGCTGTTTCATCTCGCAAACGATCCAGATCTGTGCAGGAGCCGCATCTGATCTGTGCTGCAACAAATAACGAGCTCCACATCCAACATTTGTTGTAGCAGCTATAGGAAGGAGCTCAGCTGTTGCGGCTCATTTTTCAAATCTGTTTCTGTTTCTACCCTCAGCTGCTGGTGCACAGATTTTTAATTCTGAAATTTGAGAGGAAATATTCAAAAAAATAAATCCATTTTTAGAATTGTCAGTTGAGAAAACAGGCCATGCTTTTTATACAGTATGTTTCACTACAACTCTAACTCAACATCTCATTGCTCCACATACTCAGCAGCTTGTTTACTATCTGTCGACCAACCAGCTATTAATTTTACATCCCAGTGGAACGATGCGTTCAAGAAAAACGATATAAGTTCAATCAAACCAGCAGCAACCTGAAATAACCTGTAGAGTTTTCATTCCCCATGAAAGATGAGAAAAACTCAGTTTGACAGGGAACAGAACAAGCAGGTCTGTTTTCCTGTCACAGCTTCTCCTCATCTGCGTAAAATTGAAACCGATGCAGCCTGTGATGATTTCTTCCTCACAAAAAGCTTTCTGTCGAATAAAGTCTCCCAACGCGGAGCGGGAAAACGCTGCTCCGGCAGGTTCTAATGCACTTAATATAAAAGTCAAGGAGGCAGAGAAATAACAACATGCTCATTAATACTGGTGTTTGACTGAAATGCCAGTTTGAATTCTATTACTGCAGCTTCCACATGAAGAGCTTCTTAGGCGTTAATGGAGAGTTTGAGTGCTCCAGCATCAGCAAGCAGTTTCTCAGAAGTCTTACTTGAAAAGAATTAAATTCTGGGGGGGAAAAAACTAACTAATTTACTTTTATGCATGAAAATATGCTAATTTAAATAAAGAAGAGAAACAGTGTTATCAACAGCTGCAGTTCAAATATGGACTCACAGACAGCATCTGAAACATTAATATGCAGATTAAGGAATTTGTATTTAGAAGCTGAAAACTAGAAAAGTGTGTTTAACATATAGTAAATGTTCAGCTGCATTATTGGATCCAGTGGAATATGCTTCCATATCTTATAATGTCTTCATACACAGTATAGCCACTCAGAATGGATGGGAAGGTTTCCCATTTCCAGACAATCAAGGATGTGCATGCGCCAGGGGAAACACATTTCAGGTAGATGGTCAGTTTCACCATTTTTGAGAAAATAAGCTGAGCAGAGGGACACGTGTTGTTTGCCACACACTGAAGCCTAACGGTTTGAACCATGCGTCACCTTTGACAAAATCCTAGTAAAGACGTCCATCCAAAATCCACATCCATCAGCTAGTCCCCAACTAAAACAATAGATACATTTTAAAGAAAAAAACTTTATTTATAAGAAAAAGATTAAAAAACTACATTAGCAACATTCCCATCGGCCTCAGGTACTGTCTGTTCAGTGCAAACAGTAGTCAAATATCGATGCTCTTTAGCATCTCACCACGATGTTACCATGACAATCATGGTAGACCTGTTGTCATGACAACAGTCATAAATGCTTGTTTAAGTTGTGGAAGCACAAAAAAGTCTCGCACTTGACTCAAACCCCTGTGTGTTGTTGACCTGTCCAACCAAATACATCTTTAAAAATACATGCAGGAACAAAAATGTACTTTAAACACATTACACATATACACGTATGTGTAGAACTAATGTCGGGTGAAAAAATGAATGGAGGAATAAACAAAGATTTGTGCACGATGCAGAGATAAGAAAGTCTAAATTGCAGGATCAGTGTTATCTACAGTATATTAACTTGTCCAGTAGCAGTAGTGGTATTCTCCATCCTTTGCATCGTGCTCCTGCGTTTCATCATTGCTGCCGTCACTAGGTGGCAGTAAGTCTGCTCCTCCACCTGCACCTGCTCAAACCTCACCTGCAGCGTTCAGAAGCTTCATCCACTGCATCAGTGAAAACCTGGAGACTGAGAGACGAGCTGGGCTTTTTGGTTCTGAGGACAACCCCTCTCTGACCTGTGGTGAACCCTGTTGGACATCAGTATTCCAGTTCAGAGCTTCTCTGCTGCATTCAGGTTCGCCTGTGTCATCAACAGAACAACTCGCTAAGAGCTGAGAGAAACTCCCCAGTAGTATCGTTTTGATGATTTTCAGGTAGAGAAAAAAAAACTAAGAAAGGCCAAGTTGAAAAATAGTTTCTTTCTGTGCTGGGATGCTTCTGAACCTTGGTGCGGTTCAGGAGAATTAATCATTGAACCTTGAACCTAGTAGCATTTGTTTTTTTACTATCCAATCGTTCTCTGTTCTTAACCAGGTGCTGTGAGAGTCTGAAGAAAATCATTTAAAAGATTATTAATCCTGTTGTCATTGTGAGCAGACAGTCAGGTAGAAGCCATTTTACTTTAACGCTGTCAGACATCAGGCAGATAGATCATGCAGGAAATAACAGGAGACACCAAGGTCAACAACAGGACACAGTTCAAAAGGCCAGTAAATGATAAAATGATAAGAACACAGGTGATAAGTTCAGAAAGTGCTAGTGAATCATGTGAGAGAGGGCTGGCAGCCTGAGAATCCTGGGAGAGGGCCAGCGTGGATGGATAAACAAATGGGCAAACTGGGCACTGGCCCAAGGAACCAACAGGTTAATGTCTGAAAGTCACTGAGCTCAGTCAAGAGACAGAATGACCAATAAAACACATGTGGCGCAAAAAAGAGATGCAGATAACATAAAAAACAACCCAATAGAAAGACAGAATTAACATAACATGAAGACACAAGTAGTTCAACTGAAGGGTAGGAATATTATTCATCTACTGAGCCATGAATTATCCCAGGCTTGAAGTACGAATCATTTTCTTCGTATGTGACTTTTAAAAAGAGCAAAAAAAGTTCTTCACAGACAGAAAAGGAGAAAGAAAAATACATCACGTAACGCAAAAGACAAACAAATCAGCCCCCGACTGTAAGAAAAACATGAGCATCAAATGAAAATGATGCTAAAAATCAATAATAAAACCCAGTATGAAGGATGCCAAAATAAAAGCTTCGTGGTCTAATTTCCTTCTTAAATAAAACAGCAGAAATTCTGAATGAAGCAGGCTTCAAGGCGAAAACAAGTAATTGTACAACCTGCAGAAATTCATGGCTCCTTTGTGAGAAAAGAGTCGTGAAATGATGAATGAATCGGTTAGTGGCTGGTGGACAAATTACCAGCCTCCACCAGTGTCTTTTGATGGGCAGACCACGCTGAAGGACAGCAGGGCAGAGGCACAATACCCTGAGCAGAACGAAGCGAGATGCGTTATATAAACCTTATCTAAGCAGGCTGGATGACTAAGAGCACACTCTTTATTTACGGTAGCACCCTGAAGGAGCAAGTGTTCACACCTGGGTGATGCTCTGTTGTCTTAAAGAAAAAAATAATCTGTTCACGTCATGCACTCTGAAGACTGAATGTGAAACAAGCTGGCAGAATAATTTCACCATGTGAGAGGAATGAGAAACAAATATATGAAGAACTGAATCCTCCTCATCTTTGCTCCTCTCTGCCTTCACACGTGTCCAAGAACTAAAAGCTAATGTATGACATCACATGTAAACTGTTTTATCACTGTGAGCTTTCATGACATTTGACATTTAAATAATTCACATTTAACTGTTTGACAGAACCAGTCGGTAAAGATCTTGAAAACGCAAAAGCAACGTGCACAGATCTTCTCTCCTCCTGCCTCACACTCAGTGGTGTAGTGGTGTCTGGAGAAGTGGGTATACTGTAAATGTAGCCCCCAATTTTTTTTAGCGCCCTACACAGC